>PVKP010031409.1:0-26985 GCA_004027715.1 Plecturocebus donacophilus | reverse complement strand
TTCAGCTGTGCCCGCTGCGAAACTCTTAACCAAGAGCGCTTCCAATTGCTGTTTTAGCCGAGCCTGATCACCTGGCTCGCTGTCTCAGAGCCTTTTTTTAGTTGAATGGTCGACTCCCAGGTGTTCCAGTCGCCTGTTGAAAAGGCGCCGGGATCTGTGTGATTTCCCCTGCAGGGACACACTGCGCAGGCTGAAACAGTGGCGCTGCGATTCGTAGCGCTTTTTTGCCTGGGAATCTCCTGGGCTGGCTCCCTGATTCAGTTCCCTTTTTAATCTGCCCTCCTGTAGCTCCACTCGCCAGTTAAAAGGGCACACAGACCAGTGGATTTTCTACGGAGAACCGCTGCGCCGGGGCGCCGGCAAAGCAGCCGCGCTGGCCAAAACAGCCGCACTGGCGACCCGTGGGGCTGCTCCACCTGGGAATCTCCTGGTCTGGGGGTAATAAAAATCCATCTGGAAATGCGGCGTCCACTCACCCTCTGCACTTTCACTGGGAGCTGCAATCCTGAGCTGCTCCTAATCTGCCATCTTGGATCTCTCTCTCTCTCTCTGAATTCTTTGTATTGTTTATCTCTCTTCTCTTGTATCTCACTTAGTTTAATATCTTTATTTTGATCATTTCACAAATTTTCCTTTCTTTGTTATCTGTTACTGGAAACTTATTGTGTTCCTTTAAGGATGTCATATTTCTCGCTTTTTCATGTTTCGTGTGTCCTTACATTGATACATGCACAGCTGGTCTATCAATTGCTTCCTTCATTTTTATGGATTGGCTTTCATAGGGAAAGACTTTTTCACATATATATAATACACATACACACAAACACACATACACACACACACACACACAAGCGCTCTGGTTCTGGGTGGGTGCAGTAGTGTGGACTTCTTAGCCTGTGATCAGCTTCAGTGTTGTCTGTGAGTTCCTCAGTGATTAGGCTGCATTTGTTAGCGTAGACTGTGGTGAGGCTCCTTTGGGTACAGGGATACCAGGTGGCTGATCCTTGGGTACCAGTAGTGGCAGTAGCAGGAAGGGAAGGCCTATCCTCAAGCTCCTGATTGGCATGCACCAGCATCAGCAGGAGTGACAAAATGGTACCCAGGCTCCCAGATGGCACATTTGGGCACCCATGGCAGTGGCTATGGGTAGGGCAGATTAATCCCCATACCCCCAGATGATGCATGCAGGCACTAATGGTGGCAGTGGGGAAAGTTGATCCCCGGCCCCAGTGTGGCATACTCATGTGCATGCACCTGTGGCAGTAGCAGGGCAGATTTGTCCTCAGACCCCAGATGCACCCGTGGGCTTTGGCAATGGCTGTGGCAGACAGAACATGCCAAACCTCAGGCCCCTGGATGGTACATGTGAGTGCCCATGGCAGTGGGTCCCCAGACCCCAGATAATGTGTGCAGATACCAGTGGTGGTGACAGACGGCAGGTCTGTGCTCAGGTGCCCAGACAACATGCATAGGTGCTAACAGCAGTAGATGAAGCAGTCTGATCCCCTGTTCCCTGGACAACACACACTAGCACTGGCAGTGGGTGGAGCAAACCTCTCTAAATCCTGTAGGTTCTTAATTCCTAAGGAATTGAGCATTCGTGAAAAAAGAACCCTAAGTTACTTGTAATCAGTAATAGAGAAAAGCCCTGAAATTAAATATTCATAAGACTTTCCCTAAAAATTACATTTTGATAGTTATAATATAGAAATAAAAGCATCCAAGTAATATTATAAAATATACTCTAGAAATCACAGGAAAGTGTAAAACAAAACAGCCATTTGTATTTTAAACAGTAGCCAAAGTGAACCCTGACTCATAGGAGAAGAAAAACTAGTTTTGATATTTAGGGCTAATAATGTCATTCTTTATATAGCTTGTTTTAATTAATTCATTTGAAATGAATCTAAACCTTTATGAGTTTTGCATTGCTTATGATTTATTAAAATTATAATAAGTGCCAAATGTTTGTTAGCATTGTCAACAATTCTCCGAACAAATGACTTTGGTCTTTGTTTTTTAATAGCTGCAGAAGTACCTGTAAAAGTATTAGTCATATTTAGGCTTCCATATTTTCTGGACAATGAACTAGGAATCTGGCTTCAGCTTGGCAACTAATTCTGAGACCTTCAGTAGCTTCTCTTTGGTTGCTCATTTGTAAAATGGAGTAGAGGAAGCTAAGTTACTTGCATATTGAAAGAATCCAAGGCTATCTACCAAAAGTTCTAAGAGGTCAATATTGTGGGCAGATACAAAATAAGTACACAAAAAGTCATAGTTGCTCTGAAATAACCACTTACTTACCAAATATAAATCATTTGGCAATAACCTTTATAAAGATTTATTCAAATCTTTATGTAAAATTAAGAAAACTGCAACCTATTAAACGAGTACATTGATATACTATGTTTCTAGAATACTTAATTTTTGACAAAAACCAAATTATCTAAAAATTATTCTATAAACCTAATATAATTCAAATAAAAATACCACTAGAAAGAGGGAGAGAAACATGCAAACAAATATAGCCACAAAATGTTATAATAAAAAGAGTAGGGAAACATAATTTCTCACTCCTTAGGAAATGGTGACTTCCTTTCAAAGTGTACAATGTGGAAGCAAGAAATAAAAGAGTAACTTCAAGCAGAAAAGATAACTATTAGATATTGGACTTAATACTTGGATGATGAAATAACCTGCACAATAAACCCCCATGACATGACTTTATCTATGTAACAAACCTTCACATATACCCCAAACCTAAAATATGTTTGTTTAAAAAAAACAGAAAAGATAAAGGATTAATTTTGCAGTCTAGAAACCTGACAAGCACTACCTCAGTGAAGTGATCAAGGTCAACATTAACAGTCATAAATCATGTTGCCCTTGAAATGATGTATGTTAATGGCATTTTACATCTAAGGTCTTTCTCCCAATAACCCATAAGCCCAGTCTTATCATGAGAAAAATGTGAAGTCGCAGCCATGTGACATCTGACCACTATTCCTCAAAACTGTCAAGATGATCAAAAACAAGGAAATTCTGTTAACTCACCACCGCCAAGAGTAGGCTAAGGAGACATGATAAGTAAATGTAATATGGCGTCCTGAATGGGATTCAGGAACAGAAAGAGGATATTAAGTAAAAGCTAATGGTATTGCTCTGCTTGGGCTGCTATAAACAAGATAAGACAGACTGGGTATCTTAAACAACATTTGTTTTCTCATAGTTCTGTAAGTTGGAAGTCCAAGATCAAGATGCTGACAGGGTTGGTTTATGGTGAGGTCTCTTTTCCAGGCTTGCAGACAGCCATCTTCTTACTGTATCCTCACATGGTCTTCCTTCTGTGCACACATGTTCCTCATGTCTCATCATTTTCTTATAAAGATACAAGTCCCATTGGATTGGTGTCCCACACTTATGACCTTATTTAATCTTAATTACCTGCATAAAGGCCCCCTTCTTCAAATATGGTCGCATAGTATATTTGTATGCAAAATTCAGTGTATGAATTTTGCGGGAAAACTATTTGGTCCATAACACTAAGGAAATATAAATAAACCTTGGACTTTACTTAATAACAACCTGTCAGTATTGCTTCATTGAGTATAACAAGTGTACCATACTAATGTAAGACATTAGTAATACAGCAGAGTAGTTTGAGGATACAAGAACTCTCTGTACTGTTTGCTCAATTTTGTGTAAATCTGAACTGTCCTAAAAATAGTCTATTAAAAAATACACAAATTTTGAAACATATGTTTAAAAATGAGTAACAGGGTAATGATCTTTCCCAGTCAGATGCCTAAGTATACTACAGAGTTACAATAATTAAAGCAGCAGTGTACTGTACAGGGTAGATTATTCAAGAAATGAAATTGGGACAATGAGGTAGCCATTTTGGGAAAATAATTAAATGAGAACTTTACCCAACCCAATATACTAAAACAAACTTCTGAATTGATTAAAGATTAACAAATGAAAAAAGAAGAAAGTGCTAGAAGAACATAAAGGTGGATATTTACATGGTCTTCAGGTAGGAAGTGATGCACCTATGTATTATGGTAGTTCTTGATGAGTTATAGTAATTTTTGTTTACTTTTTCTTCTTGCCTCTTAGGATTGTCCTACTTTGCAAAAAGGAAAACAAAAGCAGTGAATGTATATTGCTCAAGCTATGAAAGTTACAAAAATAAAATAACATTTCTATAATTCTTTGATTCTATAAATAGTGTCTGCCCTCTGAATGACTTAAGTCTAGTGTAGACAGCACATATTTAGAAATATCCATATAAACCTCCAAGGTGAGTTGGGATCAAATAAGTTGTATGTGTATGATGAGGTACACAAAACACTTTGAAAGGGGTATGTAGTTGTCTTTGCCCATTTATATTTTCATAAAGGAATGCCTGATGCTGGGTAATTTATTTTTATTTTTTTAAAAAGGCTTATTTGGCTCACAGTTCTCCAGGCTATGCAAGAAGGATGGCACCAGAATCTGCTTCTGGTGAGGGCCTCAGGCTGCTTCTACTCATGGTGGAAGGCAAAGGGGAGGTGGCATGTGCAGATCACATCATGAGAGGGGAATGAGAGTGAATGGGAAAGTGCCAGGTTATTTTTAACAGCCAGTACTCAAGGAAACTCTTATAGCAACTAATAGAGTGAGAACTCACTCATTACCACAAGAGCAGCATCAAACCTTTCATTAGGGATCCACCCTCATGACCCAGACACTTCCCACCAGGCCTCACTTCCAACACTGGGGATCAAACTTCAACATGAGATTTGGCAGAGCCAGACAAACCATATTCAAACCACAGTAGCAGTATAATAGAGTATTATAAAAATATAAATATTCATATAAGCACAGTTTATATGCAACACATAGACACACTATTATGGACTGAATTATATCTCCCTAAATTCATATGTTTAAGCTCTAACTGCCCATATGATGGTATTTGGAGGTGGGACCTTTGGTAGGAAGTACTTAGATTTAAATGAGGTCATGAGGGTGCGCCCCATCCCCATGTTGTGATTAGTGTCCTCATAAGGAACGAAGAGACTAAAACTCTCTCTCTCTGGCACATCCTGAAGAAAGCCTATGTTAGGACACAGTGAGAAGGCAGCCATTTGCGATCCGAGGAGAGAGCCCTTACCAGACGCTCATTGATGCCACCTTGATCTGGGATTTCTGCCTGCGAGAAAATTAATTGCTATTGTTTAAGGCGCTCAGTCCATGGTATTTTGTTAATGCAGCCCAAGCTAACTAAGACACAAAGTACAAAATATGTTAAAACGATAATAAATGTTTGGACTGCACTTTGCCATTTACAAAGCCCTTTTAAATGCATGTGTTTGATCCTCAGGCCACATGAAGTAAATAGGGTGTACATTACCACCACTCTTCACAGATGAGGAAACAGAGGCCTAAGAAGCAATGTGACTTTTTCCAGTCACAGTGACTGAATGTAACTCAAATCAAACTCAGGGCTTCTGAGTGCATACCGCAGAGGTTTCATAGAAGGTGTTAAAGAAATTCAAAGGCAGGCACAGATCCTGAGGCCCAGGGCAGTGAGAAAATAATTTTAGGAGGAAATGGGAATTAAACTGGGCTTTGAAAAAAACAGATATACACCTGTGGGAAGGAGGTAGAAGGGTGTCCCAGAGACGTAATGTAGACAAAAGTATGCTGCAGCCCATCTATGCTACAGAGCAGGGTATGGTCCTTTCAAAGGATCAAACGTGGGCAAAACAAAAATTGTTTGGTCTTGCTGAGATTTTTATTTAAAAATAAAACGGCTGGGGAGAGAGATCCAAGATGGCCAACTAGCAGCAGCTGAGGATTGTAGCTCCCAGTGAAAGCGCAGAGAGCGAATGGACACCACAGTTTCAGACAAATTTCTTTGCCCACAAACTGGGAGATTCCTGGCGGAGGAGCCACGCGGGTCACCAGCATGACTCTTTTGGCCGGCGCGGCACTTCTCGGTGCGGAGTATACTGGACTGGGTGCCCTTTTAGTCGGGCTCAGCTGGTCCAATCCCCACAAGGAGAATAGCAATTGGAAGTACTGAGGACTGAGAGTTTCACAGCAAGCACAGCTGAACCCAGGAAGGCCCAGCTCTGTGCGGAAGGGGCATCCGCCAAAGGAAAACTAAGAAGCAGAAAAACTTCATCACCAAACAGCCGGACGTCCACTCTGAAAGTCTGAAAGATTGGAGATCCAATCTGAAAGTCGGCAATTACAAAGACAGGTAGATAAATCCACAAAAATGAGAAGGAACCAGTGCAAAAAGGCTGAGAACACCGAAATCAGAATGCCTCTCCTCCTGTGGGGGAATTGCAGCACCTCATTAGCAAGAGAACAAAGCCTGACGGAGAATGAGTGTGATGATCTCACAGAATCAGGCTTCAGAAGGTGGATAATAAGAAACTTCTGCGAGCTAAAAGAACATATTCTAACCCAATGCAAAGAAACTAAGAACGCTGAAAGAAGATTTAATGAAATGCTAACGAGAATGGATAACTTAGAGAAGAATATAAGTGAATTAATGGAGCTGAAAAACACAACATAAGAACTTCACGAAGCATGCACAAGTTTCAACAGCCAAATTGATCAAGCAGAAGAAAGGATATCAGAGGTCGAAGATCAACTCAATGAAATAAAACAAGAAGGCAAGATTAGACAAAAAAGGGTAGAAAGGAATGAACAAAGTCTCCAAGAAATATGGGACTATGTGAAAAGACCTAATCTACGTTTGATAGATGTACCTAAATGTGATGAAGAGAATGAATCCAAGCTGGAAAATACTCTTCAGGATATTATCCAGGAAAACTTCCCCAACCTAGCAAGGCAGGCCAATATTCAAGTTCAGGAAATACAGAGAACACCACAAAGATATTCCTCAAGAAGAGCAACCCCAAGACACATAATCATCAGATTCACCAGGGTTGAAATGAAGGAGAAAATGCTAAGGGCAGCCAGAGAAAAGGGTCGGGTTACCCACAAAGGGAAGGCCATCGGACTCACAGCAGATCTCTCAGCAGAAACCCTACAAGCCAGAAGAGAGTGGGGGCCAACATTCAACATCCTTAAAGAAAAGAACTTTCAACCTAGAATTTCATATCCAGCCAAATTAAGCTTCATAAGTGAAGGAAAAATAAAATTTTTTGCGAACAAGCAAGTACTCAGAGATTTCATCACCACCAGGCCTGCTTTACAAGAGCTTCTGAAAGAAGCACTACACATGGACGGGAACGACCAGTATCAGCCATTCCAAAAACATACCAAAAGGTAAAGAGCATCACCATAATGAAGAATCTACATCAACTAATGGGCAAAACAGCCAGTTAGCATTAAATGGCAGTATCAAACTCAAATATATCAATATTAATCCTAAAATTAAATGGACTAAATGCCCCAATCAAAAGACGCAGATAGGCAAATTGGATAAAAAGCTAAAACCCATCGGTATGCTGTATCTAGACCCACATGCTAATTACACAAAGATTATCTCACATGCTAAGATACACAAAGACTCAAAACAGAGGGATGGAGGAAGCCTTACCAACCAAAGGGAGAGCAAAAAAAAACCAGAAGCTGCAATTTTTGTCTCTGATAAAACAGACTTTAAAACAACAAAGACCATAAGAAACAAAGAGGGACATTACATGGTGGTGAAAGGATCAATGCAACAAGAAGAGCTAATGATCCTAAATATATACGCACCCATTATAGGGGCACCCAGATACATAGGGCAAGTTCTTAATGACTTACAAAGAGACTTAGACTCCCACACAATAATAGTGGGAGACTTTAACATTACACTGTCAATATTAGACAGATGAACGAGATAGAAAATCAACAAGGATATCCAGGACTTGAACTCAGACCTGGAACAAGTAAACTTAACAGATATTTACAGAACTCTCCTCCCCAAATCCACAAAACATACATTTTTCTCAGTATCACATTACACCTATTTTAAAAGTGACCACATAATTGGAAGTAAATCACTCCTCAGCAATTGCATAGCATTTCACAGGTTTAAATAAAATATTGGTTGGCTGCTTGTTTGTTATTTTCATCCCCTATTCCTTCTTGTCTCCATTGTTAAGCACAATTAGTGGCATAAAAGAGATTTTTAATACCCATTTTTAGACTGCATTCTAGCCTGGGCAATAAAACAAGAATCCTGTTCTCTCTCCCTCTTTCTCTTCCTCTTTCTTTCTCTCTCATTCTTTTTTTCTTTCTTTTGCTCTTTCTTTCTTTCTTCTTTTCTCTCTTTTTCTTTCTTTCAAAAATAAATAAATAAATAAATAGGCTGGTCTCCTTTCAACCCTTTCCCTACCCCTAAAAAAACTTAAATCAGATTCATTTAAGTTTGTAATCCATAGTCCCATAGAATGATAATCTTAACTAATAACTAGGAGCTATTTTATTAGGTTTCTTAGAATTCTAACTTAACCGAAAAATGAGAAGCTGTCAACACAGTACACTAACACAGTACAGAGACAAATTTTATGTATGGCAAAGTTTCATAAAGAATGGCAAGTTCTTTCAGCCTGCATGGGGAAGGCTGTCTGAGGACAATATATGTACTTTCTCCCACCTCAAAGGCTAATCATATACTAGACAGATGTCAATCTTCAAGCAGGTTAACTGGTTCATTTGAGAAAGATAACTGTTGGATTTTCATATCATAAAGTTAGAAGTAGTAGAAATATCTTGTTTCAGCTTTTTTAGTAACAGCCTTTTCTCTGGCATTATCAAGTAATAGTTTATAAACATAATTGCTAAATGGTTTGGAATTATGTATTAATACTATCAAGAAGCAAGGTGAACAAAACCAGAATTCTAGTCAAAGGTTTTAGTTGTGGCTGGCTACTCAGAAACATTTATTTATTCAGCACTGATTTACTGAGGGCATTCTTCTTGCCAAGCATTGGTGATTAGTGCTGGTACAAAGGTCAATAACAGAGCCATCATGGAGCTGGGTGTAGTAGCACATGTCTATAGTCCCAGTTGCTTGGGAGGCAGAGGCAGGAGGATCACTTGAGCCCAGAAGGGCTGTAGTGTGCTGTGAATACTTGAATAGCCACTGCACTCTAGCCTGGGCAACATAGCAAGACCCCATCTCAACAAAAAAGCAGAGCTGCCACCTTCAAGAGTACCTCCAGCCTAGTAGGGAGACAGCAGTTACACTGTAGTATGAGGAAGACTAAACCAGAGAGATATTCAAGATTCTCTGCGAGACCAAAGGAGGGTCTTAACCCTGGAGGACAAAGAGCAGGACAGACCAGGAAAGGAATCAGGAACCATTTCTAAGATGGAGATGACACCTCAGCTAACTGGAGAGAGAGAAGTGTATAGTGTATAAAGAGGCAGCGAGGAAGGGGAGTGCAGGGATTTGTTCAGGAAACTTCAAAGAATTAAAATGTCTGGAGCATAAGATGTGATGCGGGAAGGAGATGTAACAGATTGGAGAGGGAAGCAAAAGCGAGATTATAAAGATCACATTAGGAGTTTGGGTTTCCTTGTGTAGACAATGGAGACTCACCAAAGGATTTAGAACAGGATAATTTTCATGGCTACATTTGCATTTTTAAAAAATATATATAGCAGAAAAGACCTGAATATTATAGACCATAAGGTAGTCCTTAGTAATTTGATGACTGAGAGGAAATTGCCAGATATCCAGAGGCAGGCTACGGGCCCCTTTTGGACTGCCAGCTGAAGGAAGGGTCCCTGCTTAGCATCCCTATTTTAGGAAGAACGAGAAGAAACTGGGACTGAGATTTTAGATAGCACCAACTAAAGGCAATAAAGAGATGAAAATTTACAGTGGAAATTAATGCCTTTTTTTTTTTTTTTTTTTGTAAGTAAGCATTCACCTAAAAGAGTGGTGCCTTTTGCCAAAGATGCTACCACATTGCTCAATACATTTCTGGAATTTCTCTTTTGGAATTGCTTTAATGTCCAGCTTGGGTTCATGTCTTTTTATGATTGCATTTTTTAAATTTTGTACTCCAAAATAAGCACTACTCAATCTTATTTCTTATCTTCCTTACTAGACCTAACACTGAATTGACTTTTGATGTATTCCCAAAGTTAAATCCATCTTTACAGGATGAAAGTTTATTACCTCTGAAGACTTTCAAGAAAGTACCTGGTTAGGAAGTTATCAGCTGCAAGTTTCTTGACCCTCAGTCTCAGGGATTGCCTATGAAACAGGGGTGATAATAATCTCTTTCCTGCCTCCACCCCATTCGGTTATTGTAAAGATGCTACCAGAAAACATGGGAAAGCTTTCTGTAGGGTGCTGCGTCAGTGGGTGCTATTTTTGTTGCCTCACACTTTGCAGGCAATTCCAAACTGTGCATTTGCCACATCGTGGTGTCTGTCTGTATGCTCTTACAGATTGTTTACTTCATGAGAGTAGGACCTGGGTCATATTTGGCTTTGTTTCACCAGTGTCCAGCATTGGCATCGTGCATTAAAAGTCCCCAGATGTATTTTGAATGAATAATTGAGTCTAGTTCATTGCCTTATCCTCAAACCACATATATAAGAAATAAATAATGCACTTGAGATTATTCAGTTCAAATAATAGACTCAGAGGCTACTTGAGTTTCTTCAAGTAGTTTGTCAGTAGGAACCAGCTGTTCTCCATCTCTGAAAGGGCAAGGACAAAGGGCTAATGAAATCAATCAATCTGAAAGCATAAAGGCTCTTAAGCTTTTTTTCTGTGCCCTTTACTTTGACTGCATTTAAAAATAACTAGGAACATTTTTTTAAATTACTAATGCTGGGACCCCATCCCAGTACAATTAAATCAATAACTCTGGAGTTGGAAGCCTGGCACTGATAGTTTTTAAAGCTACTTGGTGATTCTAACATGAAACCTGCATCTGATGCAGGGGCTCTAGAACTATGCTTTGAGAAACATTGCTTTAAAAAAATAAAAATTAAAAAGGGCCTTCTCTCTACTTCTACATCAGGTGCTATAGGAGATGGAAAAGAACATAAGGCATGTTTATGTTCTGCAGTCTATTAAGGGAATAAAAACTAGCAATCAATCACTAATATGAATGAGTGGAAAAGCAACTACCAGTGTTTGCTGAGCTATGAGAGATCATGAAAAGGTGGACTTAAGCTGAGCCTGAGACTTTATGCAGAGTCTGGGAGATGGTTTAGGGAGTTTATCATCAAAATATAAGACAGTCTCTGCCCACAAAAGGAAATTAACTGTTAGCTTAGCAATCCTTCTAGTACCAGCCAACAGGCCTGACCAGTACAAAGGGTCTGAAGGCCTCATTCCCAGCACAAATGACCATGTTTAGTACTGGGGATGCCACAGTGAACAAGACTCAAACTGTCTCAAACAACTGAGTCTGTTCACAATTAAGTAAACAGGCAATTACAAAATGGGGAGACTTGATGAAAGAAATGAAATAAGGTTGGTGAAATAGGAAGCACCAGTTGTTGGAGGGTTTTTAAGGATCAGACCGAGGTATTTAGTTCAGTCTAATATGATAATCCATAGTTTCTGATCAAAAGACTGCTATAAAGGAAACGTGTAAGAAAGAATATTTTTCAAGCTTTGGATCTAGGAAGGAAGTAGTACAGATAATAGAACAATTAGAACACCTGCAACAATCTTAGGATTGGGTGGTAAGTTCCTGAGTTAGGGTGGCTTGGATGTGGGAAGGAGAGATTTATAGAATTCCCAATGAAAAATATAGCTGTTTACATTATATAAGTATAAATAATTTAAGTTCATTTAAATCGGAAATGAATTGTTAATGTTGGAATTCTATATTGGGCTACTTATTATGTGTCTGAGAATCAGTTCCTCTCTTGATATTTCCCACTGATACAAATTGCTATCGTATTTTAGTCTATTTCACATTGAGGAAGAACTTTTAAAACTTGATATCAAGTTAGTGAGGTCAGTCTAGGTCTCTGTCCTTTTTGAAGAATCAGTTGTTTACTTCTGTTTATAATTTTACACAGCCCCATACCAAAAAAAAAAAAAAGACAACAAAAAACCACTTTCCTGTCAAACACAACCTCTATGAAAATAGTAAACCTCCCTATTTCTGTAACACACTATAAAGTCAATGTTATTTGAGAATCTGAGCCTATGTGAAATTTTTTATTAATCAAACCTAAATTTTTATTTTTGCCTTCAAGTGAACAAGCTCTACAATTTTCATATGCAAATGATCAGTGTGTAATTAATTCCAAAAAAATTCACTACTCTTCTTGGGCCAATTCCATAACCAGCCACAGAGTGGATAGAGTTATTGGGACATACATGATTGTAAACTATCAGACCCCCTGTACTCAAATTAAGTCTGTATTCTATGTCTGCTTGTGTATCCTCATAGGAGACTGTAAAGTGCAGGCACGCTTTCAATTCATACAGTCTGTGATTTATAGAGGCACGTAGGTCAGGAATTTATTATGCTGAAAATCATAATAACTGTTTTGTTTTGCTTTTCAAAATGGAGTGACCAAAGCATGTTGAAAGATAAACGGATGAAGCATTTTGGTTAGCTTTTATTTCTCCTAAAGATTAAATATTATTGCCAAATAACCAGCCATGCTAAGTATTATGATATTAAAGCTGAAGTAGTTTGTAAGCTGATAGCCCTTTCTTTCCTCTGGGTTTAGGTTTGTTATTAATCAAAATGTTGAACTTGCTTAGTGCAGTGGTGTACGAAACAAACAGTTGAAAAAGACAGCTCCTTTAACTTACGGCTGTATGGTTTTTTTCAAATTTGTAAGGAAATCTGTTTCTTCTTGCGGACTTTGTGCTGTTATTCATGTGTCTAGAGTTCATTTTTTATACCAGAGCCAACTAAATCCAATAGTTGCAAAATTCTCTCATGGCATAGAAAGTAAGAAGGTGCCTTTTTGTATTCTTAATTGACAACTTTCTGATCAAGTCATTTTTGAAACATGGAGAATACATGTAATATCCCTAGAAATGGATATATAGAAAAAAAATCTGTATTTCTGGGCAGAGAACAAGTTAATTTTTTAAATAGAAGACTGTGTATATGAAGAAGTATTAATAAGACAGTAGGTTTGTTTTCTTATATTAGTCCAGGAGTATTGATGAAATTGTTTTAAAGGGCGTATGGTTCTTGCTACACTTTCTGGTGTTGGATTAGACATCAACACAGCCAGCCCATAAGCAGTTGGAAAGCTGCTGCTAAGCATGTACTGAAGTGCAGTAGAGGGGTCTAGACTCCCCATGATGTGTGGTAAAGGACTTTTAACAGGACAGTCCCACCATTCTTCTGCAGTTACTCCTCATCAGTGGTAATATTACAATTTCAAAGAGTGTATTTTGTGGAGGATGCAGCAAAGACTGTGTAAGAAGTGTTGAAGAAAAAGGCTACCTCTCAATAACTGGGGGAAAAAAGGCTTAATTTATTACTCAAGTCAAGAAGAGCTGTGCTTTTAGGCACAGTGTCTCTACACAAAGCAGGTGGCAAATCTTACATAGTGTTTTGGGGTCAGGAATTGTTTAGGTGTAGCTATTAGCCTCAACAGCACCATTATTCAAAAGAGACTATTGTTGATGGGCTGGCTTTCAGAAGCATATTCACTGGAGTGAGTCTGCAGCTGATGGGCCAACTTTCAAAAGCATGTGGCTATCACTGGTTAATTGGCTTTCAGAGGTGTATTTACTGAAGTGAGTTGTCACTGATCTTTTAGACCTTGGTGAGACATCATTAATTGCTTAAATCTGGTTTAATTGTTTTTCCAACTGATTCTAGTAGCTAACTTAATACCATGGCTGTAGAACAGTCAGCCTTTTTCTGGGAGTTAGAGATTGTCTTACTTTCAGAAGCTAATATCTAAACACTGTAGGAAGTTGAAGGCACAAGAATATTAGACTTGGCAATGATTATACAATACATTTTTTAAATAAGGGTGTTTACTAAAGGAATGGAAGATAAAAAGTTGGCAACTCCACATGTGAAATAGCATGTTCAGGTATTGAGATCAGTTATTAAATTTGATACAAATAATGTATCATTAATAATATAGTTCCACGCATGGTGGCACACGCTTGTAATCCCAGCTGCTTGGAAGGCTGAGGCAAGGTGCTCACTTGAGCCCAGGAGTTTGAGACCACCTGGGGCAACACAGCAAGATCTTCTCTCAAAATTAATAATAATGAAGTATAAAAATGTGAATGTGACTGAACTCATTCAGTAAATTAAAGTAGATTCTAGATCATCCATATATATCACTCCTACTTATTACATTCCAGTAAGTTTTCTTAGGTGGGACAAAAGAAGGTAGAAATGGTACATAAGCCTCAACTCATCAGCCCTGGTGAGTAGCAGCTACTGAACCCTTAGTAATGATGGTATCACTAAAATTGTGGCATTTTGTTTCCCTCCTAAAATCTTTTTAGGATTCTTTAAAATCTGGGTATATCCATGGGAGTTTGCCACACAAGTAAATATCACTCATCATTTCTGCTGCTGTAGGGAGAGAAGGATGAGGGATCTTCACTACTGCCTACTTACTGCTCAGATCTCCGCTTATATAGGGCAAAAGATATTAGCATCATATTGGGGTTTCATCTGAAAGTTACAACAGGCATATAAGACATATTAATACTACAATTTAACCCTATCTGCTGTGATGAAGGAAAGTGTGTATAGTGTATAACTGGTAGGAAAAGACTTAAGAGTTTTATTTGTTTAAAAATTGAACTTTTTCCAAATTCATCCAACTGTTCTGAAGTCTGCTCTTTTGATTTCCCTGTTTATTCCTTGACACCTCATATGGAGCACAGCTAATTACTAACATATTTCACTGATCCTAAAGATAGCTAGCTTATGACCTCTTAGGGTTCCAGCATATGCTGATACCTTAAGACCAGTAAGCTTTTGATGAAGTAAGAAAGCAGGACTGGTTAGGTTTGTAATCAACAGTAGAAGGAAATTAGTCCATAGAGTTATGTCAAAAGTTTAGTTTCCTTTTGTATGAAGAAAATATTTTTTTAAACCAGCAATTCCCCAGGAAAGGGAGTCATAACACCATTTGAACATCATTTTTAAATTAGCTTAATGTGTTCCCTACTCTTGACCCATATAACTGTTGAAAATTTTAAAAATCAGATAGGACTGGTTTATTGTCTTGAGTTTTGTTCTGCAACCTGACTCACTCTGGCTAAAGGAATGTGTTCTTTAAAGGAAGCAGTGTCCTCTGAGTTTACTTTGAGGAACGCTTCTGTATAGAACTCTTTTAACCTCCCATCAGGGGAGAAACCTCAAGTAAAAACTGAGGCAAAGATACTCTACTAGAAATATAAACCAACAGAACAAACTCCAGACATGTTTTTGGTTTCCAAAACCAACTGAGAAGTTGGTTTCCATGTGGTGTAAGCACCAGTAAACAACAAACCCATCTTGGTGTTCCGTACACTTATGGTTCCTTACACCAATGATAGTAGAGTATAGAATTTCTACTTTAAGTTCCCATGCAAGAATCACTGAACCATCTCTCTCCCTCTTTAGGATGTCACATGTACTTCAGTTTGAGGATAAAAGCAGAAAAGTGAAAGATGCAAGCATGCAAGACTCAGATACATTTGAAATCTATGATCCTCGGAATCCAGTGAATAAAAGGAGGAGGGAAGAAAGCAAAAAGCTGATGAGAGAGAAAAAAGAAAGAAGATAAAATAAGCAGAACAGTAACCAGAACTTGCTGGAAATGTGCCAGCAATGGCCTTGTAACAGCCATTGTTCCCAGCGGCGTCACTTAGGGGTATGAAGAGAAGTATTTCCGAACCTGTTGTCTGGTTTTGAAAAACAATTATCTTGTTTTGCAAATTGTGGAATGATGTAAGCTAATGCTTTCAGTTACTGGTACATGCATTTTTTCCTAACTGACCTTTTATATTGCTAAATCTGAAATAAAATAATTTTCCTTCCACGTTACATGCTAACCATTTGCAGACTATGCAAACCTGTTTGTGTCCTGTTACCCTAAAATATGTGAAGGCTTCCTTTTCAAGATTTTTTAATAAGTTCTTACAGGAAGAAGATTTGTGGGAAACCTCCCTTTCACTAACTTTGGAATATAATAAAAGATTATAAATAAAAAATAGAATATAAATATGGGTGAGGTTTTTTGCATATAAATATTTCAGAATATCCAAGCCAGCCTCATGCCTTTAGTCTTGAGGAACCCCCAAGTGAACATTCACGCCTCCATGTAGGCCAATGCCTGGGTTTTATGGACACAGTCAAGATACTTTAACACTCTAAGTAACATCATCCAGGCTCACTGCATGCCCAGCCTGACACCTGGCCCCCCGCCTACTCCTCTGTCCTTCTCAGCACAGCAATACCAAGAGCCCATGCAGAGGTCCTATCCTGACAATAAAAACTCATTAAGAATTTAACTTTTGATGACAACCATTCATACTGGTTATTTACTGTATATTATTTTTATTATAAGAGTCTGAATGCTAAACTTATATCACGGACTAATTTCACTAACCTGATGAAACCTCACCAGCTACTTCTTTTCAGATTGCGTCTCATCAGCTCTCTCTTTCAGAATGTAATCTAATAGGCTTTCTCTAGAGCATAGAACACTGGTTCTCAAAATATAATCTCAGATGCTACACTAAAGCAGTAGCATCACTTCAGAGCATGTCAGAAATGTAACTTCTTGGCCATACTACCCACCAGTACCACTTCTCTTTCAGACTACTGAATCTGAAACTTTGAACCTTGAGGGCTTGTTAAACAGATGGGTGGGCCTTACTGCTGGTGGTTCCACCTCTTTTGATATCGGCAATATCTAGTGAAGTTAAAAATGTGTATGTACAATAACCCAAAAATTCCAATCCTAGGTCCTAGGAATCCTAAAGAAATTCTCGCAATATTGCTCAAGGAGAGGAGTACCAAGTTATACATTAAAGCATCAACCAAAGAATGGATAAATAAGTTGTTGAATACTCATACTATGGAATAAGAGGTGAAAATCGTAAATCAGAGCTATATGTAGTAGCAGATCTTTAAAATAATGTGGGAAAAAAGGAAACCACCAATATAAAAATTAAGACACACAATTCATTATGATACATTGTTTATGGATGTACACATATGTAGAAAAGTATAAAAATGTGGAAATAGTGGCTGCCTCTGAGAAGGAATTCACAGGGACCGCACTTGTATTTGTAATATTTTATTTTTTTTAAGTGCTAGATGATGGGTACTCAGTTCTCATCTTCTGTACATTTTGGAATAACTGAAATAGTTCACAATTTTTTTATGATTATATCTGGAACCAGAGGTGAGAAGACAGAAGGACCCCCAGTACTAACAAAAACTGTTTCTAGTTTGCTTCAGGAAGAACGAGAGAGCTTCAAAGAGGAGGAGAGGGCTATGATAGAGGTGCTCTGGGAAAACGTCAACCCACCCAAATGCAGGGTGGTCAGACTTAAAGCCACCCCAAAAAACCAGTGTTTGGAAGTGTTACCTATCTTCCCCTCACCAAAAAGGTTATAATATTGGTTTTATTTCATAGAAAACAGAATTTCATCTTCCAAACTCACAAAGTCTCTGTTAGTTATTCTGAAATGTGTTCCCACTAAATCTGTGTTGAAGTACCCTATGGTTTCTCTACCATTCCTCCTGGATTGTGTCTACCTTAACCAGTGCAGTGTTATCCCAAAACAGAAGAAACCACAGACCTCCAGGGCACACACTAGAGAATAATATTTGCAGGTTTAAAAAGATAACTGAATGACAAAATTAAAACCTCAGTTCAGTTGAATGCTTCTCATTCTGTTTTAACCACAAGGAGCAGAAAGATCTGAAATTCCATAGAGATTAGAATCTTATCAGAAGAACTTCACCATGATAATAAAATTCACAATAACCTTAACTGAGTAAGAGCAATAATAATTTTTAAAAAGCTTAAAAATGCAGTTGAATTATCTGTTCAATATTGTATGAAATGTGTTCATAGTAAAGCTTTTGGAAATGTCACAGGAATGTATTGGAGCCAAATGAATTGCCAAAACAAAACAAAAAAAAAAACAAATTCAAAAAAAACAAAAACATGTTAGAAAATTAGTCTTTAAATGTTTAATTTCATATTTGGGATTATTTTTACTTTATGTGTCTTACCCTAGAGATGTTACCCTAAGACAAGGAAGTATGATAGCATTTTTGTTTTGTTTGTTTCATTTTTTACATTTCTTCCTTGCTATATGAGTTAGCATTCTTATTGTCTATGACAGTGCTGCACATTCTGAAGAGCAAACAACTCCCAGCAATTTTTTTTTCTCGTTTTATGACAAACCAGTTTTTCTCTTTGGTTGAAGTCATTGGCAAGGTGAAAGTTAAAACTACCCCCAGATCTCTCCTTTCTCAATAGGTGATTGAGGCAAATGCAGACCTCTCTAGAATGTTTAATGATATAATACAAAATGCAAGGCTTGATGAAATTTGAATTCCAAGAGAAATAATGAAACACCAAATCTTACTAGGATGGGTATTAGAAGTCCTGGGTTTGTAGAAAGAAACATTTATTAATTTATTCCCCAGAATCACTACCACCACCACCAAAGCCATAGGCGAATACAAAATGGTATAATACACATACCCTCAGCACTCTGTATCCTCTGAGGCCACACGGTAATAGCATCTGCTGCATCTAAAAATGGGGATACCATAGAACAAGGTCATTAAAAAGTGTGAGGAGATGAGTGGTTTGCTGCTGTTGTTTTTAGAACAAGTTCAATAAGCCATGATGTCCTTATCAAGCTGTCACTACCAAGTTCCTTGATAAGATCTGACGTGTGAAGTACATAAACCTGTTCTGTTGAAGCAGTGTGGCCTCTATGGAAAAGGTTAGATAAATGCAAAATAATGCCCAAACATGCTGTTTAATCTTGGTGATAACAAGAAAGAAAATGGAGGTGTGAAGTGAGTTACCATTGAGGGTTGTATCAGTATAAGCAATTTGTCTGTAAGGGGTGTAGAGAAGTTAAGAGAGGTTACATTCTTTAACGCTGTCATTCACACACACAAAAAAGCAGGTCTAGTTTCTCTGTGGCTTTGACTCTGTTCCAGTAACTCAAACAGTTTATCAAGTGGCTCCATTTCTGCTTACTAGAAAGCAGGAAGTTCTCCTGTCCCAAGTATATTTTATCTCTTTTAGCTTTTAATGAAGACAAGTGAAACAGGAACCATTTTGTAGAGAAATCTTTTCAATAAGACGATGAAATTTGAATTCTGAGAGAAATAATGAAACACCAAATCTTATTAGGATGGGCATTAGAAGTCCTATGTTTATAGAAAGAAACATGTAGTCATTCCCTAAAACCACTATCACCACCACCAAAGCTATAAGGGAAGATCTTTGTGACAGGTGCTAAGAATTTCATTAATCCCTGTGGAAATCCCTGTGAAAGCTGTTTTCATTGATGGGCTGGTAAACCAGCTCTCCTTTATAAACGAAAGAAGAGCCCTGATTTGCAGCATTTACTGATTTCCACAGCATAAGTCCTCTCATCATGGCAGATTTTAAGCCACCAAAAGTAGCTCCAGTAAACTGATTATTTTTCCCAATTCTGTTTTCATGCTAGCTAAAAGCTTATACAGTAACTCTTGCATTGGCACTAAAGAACTTACACAAAGATTTGAACCTTTTGCTAGGATCATAGTCTTCATGCATATTTCTATTTTATGTAATTACTTCACAATTTGATCAAGTCCTAAGTTCTAGCAATGTCTGTACCCTACATTTTTATGACAGTTTATATCTTTAGATTCTCTGTTGATGGAGTTTTCCAAAACCACTTGCCTCACATTTATTTTCCCCCTGCTTGTGTTTTTTGCCCCAATTAGTCATATGTCCAATTCAAGAAGCAACCAAATCTTAGGGTGGTTAGAGGGGGAAGCAGCATGGGGTAGGGAAAGGAAAGAAATGTAATTATTGTTCTTTGAATTATTCCAAATAAGTGATAATGTATAAATTCATCATTTAATTTATTTTAAACTGTATTTTGGGTTGGGGGTGAGAAATCCTACCTGAAAAGAAAAGATGACTGGCTTCTAAATGAAATGCAGACAGGAGTCTGGTCTCTCTCTTTTCCACATCTGCTGGGAATTATTTCCTTAAGATTAGATCATGGTGCTAATTCATGTTACTTGATCAGTAAAAACATCTTCTGGAGGCTTTCTTCACAGCACTAGTCAAAAAGGTGTTCTTGGTCTTTTAGGAAATTATTATTTTCTCATTCTCTTGATGCCAAAAATGATAGTCGTTGCTAAAGCTATAGCACTTTTTTTAAGTAATCAGGATAATTTTAAAACCAGGGCACTCTTAAGTGACTTTCCTATTTATTTTCTGAATTTACTCTAGAGATTTATTATAATATTCAAACACTTTAATAAGAATATATTTGCAGCCAGGAGAGGTGGCTCAGGCCTGTAATCCCAGCACTTTGGTAAGCCGAGGCGGGCAGCTCACCTGAGGTGAGGAGTTCGAGACCAGCCTGGCCAATATGGTGAAACCCCCTCTCTACTAAAAATACAAAAATGAGCCGGGCATGGTGGCGCGCATCTGTAATCCCAGCTGCTCAGGAGGCTGAGGCAGGAGAATCACTTGAACATGGGAGGCAGAGGTTGCCGTGAGTTGAGATCGCGCCACTGCACTCCAGCCTGGGTGACAGAGCAAGACTCCACATCAAAAAAAAAAAAAAAAAGAATATATTTGAAATGAAGCATACCATGTATAGAGAAGAAATGACAATATGCTCTATGGTTCATTCTCAATAGTTATGAGTAAACTTACATTCTGAAGGTTTCCTTCCTTTTGTGTGGTATGTATTATTTTTTAATTTGCAATTTTAAGAAGGTACTTTATTTGCAATAAGAGATATGACCATTTTATTTATATTATAAAACTTTGTAATAATACTATATTATTGGTTTAAGTGAATAGGCTGATTAAGAATGGGATACTATTTCCCAAGGAACAAAAGAATTCAACAAGTGATTTTTAAATTAATTTAGTAAAGCTATACATGATATCATGTGAGGACTAGATCCATTTAGAGTGAAATTCCATCATGTCCATCAAACCTGACATGTCCAAGGTGGAACTGTCATCTACACTTCCCAGCCCTGCCTCCACCAAACCTGCTTCCTCTGCAATTTTCCCATCTCCATTATGGACAATGCCCAAATGCAGTTTCCAGTTGCTCAGGCCAAATAGCTTGGATTTCTATCTTTATCTCACACATTCAGTCTGTTATGATATTCTGTTGACTCCACCTTCAAAATTTCCAAAATTTTGCCATTATTTGCCACTTCCCACTGCTACCATCCTTGTCAAAGGGACCGTCAACTATCACGTGGACTGCTATAATAAACTTTCACCTTTTTTTGCTACAATTCATTATTAACATGGAAGCCAGCTAAACGTTTTTTTTTGAGACGGAGTTTTGCTCTTGTTGCGCAGGCTGGAGTGCAGTGGCGCAATCTTGGCTCACTGCAACCTCTGCCTCCTGGGTTCAGGCAATTCTGCTGCTTCAGCCTCTTGAGTAGCTGAGATTACAAGCATACGCCACCCCACCCAGGTAATTTTGTATTTTTAGTTTCTCCATGTTGGTCAGGCTAGTCTCGAACTCCTGACCTCAGGTGATCCGCCCACCTCAGCCTCCCAAAGTGCTGGGATTACAGGTGTAAGCCACCTCACCCAGCCCAGTTATACTTTTTAAAACAAGTCATGTTTTATACTTCTTTGTTCAAAACCCTTCAATGATTCCCCATTTAATTCAGAGTAAAGCCCAAGTCCTTACAATGGCCTAAGGCTCTATGTAGTTACCGCTTCTTCCTCTCAGTTTCTCTGTCTCTCTTACTACCTTCTCCATCACTTACTGTGCACCAGTCACACTATCCTTCCTGCTGTTCATCAAATAAGCTAGGTGTGTTCCATCTTAGGGCCTCTAAAGTGGCTGTTCCCTCCACCCTGAATACTCCCCTCCAGGATGTCCACGTGGCCCTGTCCCTCAGTTCCTTTAAGTCTTTACTCAAATGGCATCTTCTCAATGAGGCCTACAATAATCACTCTACTTTCAAATTCCAGTCACCCCTCACACATGCTCAGTCTCTCAAATCTCCCTGTTAAGTTGTATTCAATAGTGCTATTAACTCCCATACACTTTGCCTTATTAGCTTATTTAATTCTTACAAACAACCCCATGAAGTAGGGATTCTTACTATCAATTGTACAGATGAGGAAAGTGAGCCTTAGAGAGGTTAATTTATTCTTTATCATCCATCTCCCATTCTAGAATGCCCTCCATGAAGGAAAGGATTTTTGTCAGTTTTGTTCACTGTTGTTCCAGTGCCTAGAACCCTGCCTAACAAATAGTAGACAGACACAATAAATATTTGTTGGATTAATGACTAAACCCCTCAAAACAATGTAGGGTTATTACATATATTATAGTTTAATGTCACCATCATTTCATAAAGATAGGACACGTTTACACTAAAAATGAAGGAAAGATACAACCTCACTTCAGGGACTGCTCTAACAATTGAATAAATGTAACTTTAGGGAAATCTCACCACAGTCTTTTTCTCGTTTAACATATGACACTTTGTCACAGATGGGCTGTAAGTCCTGAGATTACAAAGAACTGAGGACCAGCATGTGATGTATAGAAAGCAAGGCTATAAGACTTCAGACCTGCAACTGATTTAATAGGCAAATGATACAACCTCTTGACATCTGTTCCTCCTGTCTCAGATGGGAACAGTAACAGCTGCCTTACCTACCTGTCAAGGTGTTGTTACAGTCAAAAGAAAGAATAGACGAGAAACCAAGCTTTTACAAAGGTAAAGACCCTGTAGTGATAAATGCTAACATTTAATGCATATTTACTTGATGCCAGACTCTTGTCTAAGCACTTTATCTGTATTAACTCATTTAATTCCTATAAACAACTCTATGAAGGAGGCTCTATTACTATTTTTTGTTGTTTTTTTTGAGATGGAGTCTGGCTCTGTAGCCCAGGCTCGAGTGCAGTGGGGTGATCTTGGCTCACTGCAACATCTGCGACCTCGATCTCCCAAATTGCTGAAATTATAGGTGTGAGCCACCTTGCCCAGCCTATTACTGTTTCTATGTCACAAACGAGGAAGAAACTTGAGGCTTACAGAAATTAAATAATTTGTCCAAGTCACATGATAAGCAGAGGAGCTGGAGTACAAAACAAGACTGACTTCCAGAGTTTCTGCCCTTTATCACTGGACTGCTGAGCGTCTCACTACACAAGCCCAATTGTTTTCATTATATACCTTGGATTCACCTCTGGAGTTTAGGATCTAATGGGGTTGAGGAGAAGGACGATGCCCAAAAATAAAAAGATAAAACATAATGATTTCAGTTGAAAAGAATTATACATGTAGAAACTAAGTGAATGCCAGAATGAAGCAAGAGATGGGTTTAGCAGGATTAATCTAGAACTGTTTTGTGGCAGACAGAATTCTGACCATAATTTGAAAGAAAGGGAAAACATGCCATTGAAGAGACAAGTCATGTTCCAGGTGGGGAGAAGGTTGTTCAGAGAAGCTATTAAGACAAATGTTAGAGACAGCAATGTGTCTACACGATGCCAAAACATCTGGTCAACTCAGTTTAAAAAAAAAAAAACAAGAAACCTCCATCAATGCAGTGAATTTCTTCAGTCAATCCAGATGTTTGGCATCTTGTAGACAAAACATCCAGAAGATTAACTGAAGATTTGACAGAGTCGACCGGATTAACCAGATGTTATAGCATTGTATAG
This sequence comes from Plecturocebus donacophilus, assembly GCA_004027715.1. Taxonomy (NCBI): domain Eukaryota; kingdom Metazoa; phylum Chordata; class Mammalia; order Primates; family Pitheciidae; genus Plecturocebus; species Plecturocebus donacophilus. Next base: position 3,125 of record PVKP010031409.1, on the reverse strand, counting down.
ACATAGTGTCAGGCTGTTTGCTTGGCTGAAGCACAGTCCAGCTGTAGAGGAGATAGAAGGCCCAAGCAAAGAGGTGGGATTTGGAGGAGAGGACCTGGAGATTGGATCTGATGAAATTGGTAGCTGCTGGAAGAGGAGTGTGATGGAAACGATGCTTAAGGAAGAGAATTCTGTGTGAAGAGGGAAGGAAAAAAAATGGTGAAAGGAAAAGTTGTAGACAGGAAAGAGGCTATTAGAAGAGTGCAGGTGTGTGTGAGGTAATTAGAGCCTGGACCAGAACCAGGCCTGGGAAGGCAACAGGAAGAAGTGGATCTGAAAAACATTACCGAAAAAGAACAGGAAGTCGTGATGGGCTAGACAAGGGAGTGAAATTGCACATCATCCCAAGGCTGGAAACTCTGAGGTCTGGGAAAGCAACTGCTGTCAGCCTCACCACAGTAATGAACCAAGAGACCCCTCCCCGCAGCCTCCAATCCAAGGGCTACAGCCAGGCCTAGCAGAGGGAACAACATGACCCTCATATTCAGGTTCCTTAATTATCTTAGTGCTACCTAAATTGATTTCCTTTTAAGCCCAGTTTCATGATGTGATCAAGAATGCTACATTCAGATTATCAGGTAGACACAACTTCAGTGAAGTCTTAAAAAACTAAGATGCATAGGTAAGTAAATTCGATAAAATGATATTATGAGAAATTGCACAGCACCTATGTTACTTGACAGATTTGTATTAGAGAAGCCCGTTAACAGTCAGGAATAAAAGGCTGAATTCAGAAATTTATGATCCTTTTTAAATTTCCAATTTACGAAACTTTAGAATGTACAAGTCTTGGATTAGATATTTCACAGAACTTTTTAAAATTCCAAATATCTTATTTGATAAGAATCAAGATGGCCAGGCTCGGTGGCTCCTGCCTATAATCCCAGCACTTTGGGAGGCCGAGGCAGGCGGATCACAAGATCAAGAGATCAAGACCATCCTGGCCAACATCGTGAGACCCTGTCTCTACTAAAAAATACAAAAATTAGCTGGCCATGGTGGCATGCGCCTATAGTCCTAGCTACTTGGGAAGCTGAGGCAGGAGAATCACTTGAACCCGGGAGGTGGAGGTTGCAGTGAGCCGAGATCATGCCACTGCACTCCCGCCTGGCAACAGAGTGAGACTCTGTCTCAAAAAAAGAATCAAGTTTATCTTGTAGTCACAAATTCCACTTTATTAGGATTTAAACTATGATCATTGTATGATAGAGTACACTCCATCTTATTTTTTTTAATTCTCAATATCTATACACTTGACAGTTTTGCAAATTTGCAGTTTCAAATATTTTTAGCCCCAGACCTATGAGCCCACACAGCCAGTTGTATGCCCTTTATAAATACACCCAGATTTTCTCAAATTACTCCTTTGTATTTCAACACAGAAAGAATCTTCAATAGACGCTAATCTGTCTTTGTTCATGGGTTGGTACTGAATTAAGAATCTATCTCCACCCTGCTCCTGACAACACAGAATGTGAAGTCGTAAATGTATTAATGTGCTTCAGAATCACCCTGCAGGAAGTGGAGGGGCAGAAAATCTTGTCCAAATCACTTTCTCAGGCCTCAGAAATGACAAGTCTGTTGATCTGGGTAGGGGTCCAGGAATCTGTCGCATTTGTTTGTTTTTTTTTTTTTTTTGAATAGGTTTCCCCAATTAATTCTGATACCTATTTTCTGAAAATCAGAAATCAGACTTAGACACTGCCCTAAAGCAGAAAGCTAAAAGAATGAAAAACATCGAATGGACATGAGAATCTAAAATGGCAAAATAGGCTTTTTTTTTTAACAAGAGTCACATTCCCTGAGGTATTTCTTTATGTAATGAGCTCCTATGTAAATTCACCATATTCTCTGATATGCAAAATTTCTCACAGAAACTGCATAACGTCAAATATACATAGGCAATCAGAGAAGCCAAGATGACAAGTAGGTCAGGTTGTCCATTCTCATTCCCAGGACTGCCTCCTACACCCCTTCCTGAACACAATGGTTACACGATGGGAAAATGTAATTAATGATCTTGGTAAGTCTTTCTAGTGCTCCAAGGTTAAGTGAGTCACTTATTTATAAGAAAAAAAAAAACAGTTGGGTTCACTGAGACAATGAGTGATTTATCTAGGTATTTAAATAATTTAAATATACCCTTCCTATAGCAATTATTTTATAAGAAAGACGTCAAAGTTAGTAAACAGAAACTAGTTATTTAAAAAGCTAATCAGGGAAATATTCCCTGTTATAGCATTAAGATTAGATCATTTGTTCTTCTTGACCTATAATCCCCTAAGTGCCTCTTTTTTGGCAGCACAAACTATACCTACAAGAAGATTAGTGGATTTTTTTTTTCTGGTACTATGGTTCCATTTGCTTTAAGCCCAACTCATTTTCCTAAACTTGTTTTTCCCAAAGATATAGGAAAGAAAACAAAAAATTGGGAGAATTTTATTAGAGGCTCTTCATTACCTACGATGTCACAATTCAAAGTCTATTTTTTTTTAAAGAGAGAAAAGGAGAAAGAAAGAAAAAGCAACAGAAAGAGAAAAAAGAATGAAAGAGAGAAAGAAAGAGGAAGAGGAAGAGGGAAAGAGAATGGGATTCTTGTTTTATTGCCCAGGCTAGAATGCAGTCTAAAAATGGGTATTAAAAATCTCTTTTATGCCAATAATTGTGCTTAACAATGGAGACAGGAAGGAATAGGGGATGAAAATAACAAACAAGCAACCAACCAATATTTTATTTAAACCTGTGAAATGCTATGCAATTGCTGAGGAGTGATTTACTTCCAATTATGTGGTCACTTTTTAAATAGGTCTAATGTGATACTGAGAAAAATGTATGTTTTGTGGATTTGGGGAGGAGAGTTCTGTAAATATCTGTTAAGTTTACTTGCTCCAGGTCTGAGTTCAAGTCCTGGATATCCTTGTTAATTTTCTATCTCGTTGATCTGTCTAATATTGACAGTGTAATGTTAAAGTCTCCCACTATTATTGTGTGGGAGTCTAAGTCTCTTTGTAAGTCATTAAGAACTTGCCCTATGTATCTGGGTGCTCCTGTAATGGGTGCGTATATATTTAGGATCGTTAGCTCTT
>PVKP010031408.1:0-26951 GCA_004027715.1 Plecturocebus donacophilus | reverse complement strand
TCCTTCCATCTTTCCTTCCCTCCTCCCTCCTTCACTCCCTTCCTTTCCCTCCTCCCTCCCTCTCTCTCACTCCTTCTTTCCTCCTTTCCTCCGTCCCTCTTTTCTTCCTTCTTCCTTCCCTCCTCCCATCCTCAGAGTGACTAGCAGATTCAAAGACTGAGGCTGTGAGGGCCACAGGATGTGGGAGCCCCCAGGAGTGTGCTGTGGGAGCTGGGTCAGGTGCAGAGGCCCAGGCCAGGTATGAATAGGGGCAGGCTAGGGTCATAGCAGGGGATCCCACATTTTGAGCCGCCAGCCTGCAGCCTCTGGGACCAAGTACGAGGCCTGTGGGGTTGGGGGACCTGTGTGTGAGGCCTTCTACTTCACCTATGTGAGAAATGAGTATCTCGGCCAGTGGGTGAGCCCTGTGTCCCACCCAAGCACGAAGCCCACTTTCTAACCTGCACGTGAACATCAGGTCCCAGATCCATGATGGAAGCTGCTCGTAACACCTTATTCCTGTCAGCATCTAATCAGCATCTGTCAAGCACTGTGGGAGGCTGAGTTATTCCCAAGTCGTCTCCTAGAGTCAAAGCCTCCCGGCCCTGGTGGCTTAGTCTCCGCCTTGGGCGATGAGCGATGTGGCAGGTATGGCAGCTCCAGGCGCCATCCGGTGGCGGCACTGTTGCTCTTTCTCCCTTGGCTGCAGCCTGGCATGTCAGGTAGGGGCTGCTGCATCAGCCTTGATTCTGGAATGAAGCTGACAGGGAACAGAGACCCAGCGATTCCAAGAGAGGCATAAATACGCGAGAGAAAGAAAACTTTGTTGTTTGAAGTCCCTAAGACCTGGGGTCATTTGATTTTCAGGATGACAGCTTAAGGTGGCCCATACAAGCTCCTGTTTCAGTCAGGCCTAGAACATAGAGCAGGGAACGGGACAGACGTGGTCTCTGCCTTCGTGGAAACGTGAGCACCTGGGGAATGGCCACGCCACATGACAGAGAAGCCCGGGGAAAACAGGGTTAGGGCAAAGGTCTGGAGTTCTGTCTTCAGCATGCTAAGCTGAGGCGTCCACAAGCTAGCAAAAGGGAATTGCCAAGTGTGTGGTCAGGTGCACACATCTGCAGCTCAGGAGAGAGGCTTGGTGTGTAAATCTGGGCATTCATTGGAACATGGATTGCCAGTGAGGAGCTAGGCACTGTGGGGAAAGAGGCAGCTCGCACCCCTTAACCCCCACCACACCACAGTTTGGCCATTTGTCCTTTCCTGAAAAACATGAACCTTTTAAAAATCCGCAGTCTCATAAGGGAAGAAGGAATGTGCGGGAGGAGCCTTGCTGTCATGTGTGGAATTCAGCCTGCTTGTTTTTTAAATTATGAAATAGAAACTCCTGATAATTGAAGGACTTGGGGACATTGGAGTTGGAGGTATTTGAGTTTGTATCCAGCCCCCTTAAAGTAGTGTTTCCAAAATTGTGTATACACATCATTGCTAGTACCCCAGTTGATTTTAGGGGACATACGAAATCTGTTATTTTATGCTTGTGCAATTTTGTTCAGTTACCTTTTGTTTATGGCATGTGATACTGGTTTTCCGTCTTCAGTGATGATATGCACAAGTTAAAGAAACATTTAAACAAAGGCAATAATTTGATTTAAGGTTTTCATAACTGCACATATAGTGTGTAAATATGCCATGAAAACTGAGTGACTCAAGTGTGAGAAGCACTTTGTTAAAGGTAAAGTCTGATGCCTGCAGGCAGCAGATGACAAGGCAGGCACAGTGTGATTTAGTGGCCTGCCCAAGGGCCCTGGCTGCTCTGGGGTGCCCCTGGGATGCTGAGTCAAGCCTGGGAAGGTGGACCATGCCCTCTGAGGCCAGCAGGAAGGGTTTGCCCAGCGAGGCAGCCACGGGGCTGGGCCTGGAGCCCGGGGCTTCCCAGTGGAAGCTCCTGCTCAGCCCTCCGGGCCCACATCTTTTAACTCACTTGGAGGGGACCACTCCTGGGGGCAGGATGCTCCTTCACACTCATCCTCCCTTCTCATTTTCCAACGTGGCCAGCAAGTGCTTTGATCTCTCTTGGAAATGTCTCTGACCTCCTGACTTTAGGAATGAAAAACGGCCGCACTGTGGCCTGGTGGGGGTGGGGTTTGGGTGTTAAAAAAGTCAGTCTTCCAAGTGGGAAAATATTTAACGGGAATTTTGACAAACAGTTGGAGAAGGATTAGAATAAAAATGAAGAGATTCATGGAAATGAAACTATGGCCAAAAAGTTCAAATTGTTTTTTTGTCAACATGCCGAATGACAAATTTCATCACTAGACCTCGCCAAGGCTTTCTGAAAGTTGAATTTCCATAGATCTTCCTTGGTCCAGCTCACGCCCTGCACCAGGAACAGGATGGGCAGGAGAGGATGTGACCCAGCAGAGAAAGTTTCAGTTTGTGAGCAAACACCTGTCATGTCCAGGAGGCCTGGAGACCTTGTGGCTCTTGTCACAAGATGAGGGAGTTGAAGAAATTCGTCTACACACTGTGGAACCCAGACTTAGCCCTGGACCACAACTTTCCCTCTGTTACATTGGCTGTGACACTGGGCAATCAATTTCTCCTCCAAGCCTCAGTTTTCCCATTTGCAGAATGGGTGCAGGAACCCCCTCTCTCATGGGTTTGTTGTATGAAGGCAATGAGGTGTTTCTCATGTACAGCTGTGAACACCGTGAGAACACGTGCTGCTCCCCATCTTCCCAGGAGCCTTGATGCCTTCTGCATGGGCAATTCTTCCACTGCAAGCAATAGAAACTGTGTCTGGTTGACTGGAGTCAGAATTGAAGAGGATGTGGGTAGCTCTCAGAATCAAAGAAAAAGTGAAAAATCAACCTGTAAGAGCCAGCATGCAGACAGTACCCTCTTAGGAGCTGAGGGACACTCCTCAGGGAGCCGTGGCAGTGGCACAGCAGGTCAGCCGTTTCCATCTTGGCATGGCTCTGCCAAGACTCAGCATCCTGGGGGAACCAGAGTCTGATTGGCTTGGCCCATGTCCCAGCTCCTCACTCAGGAAATGCCTCAATTGATTGTCATACCAGGACTGCATGCAATGTAGACTTGTGCTCTAGAGCCAAATCAGCAAGTGCCATCAGAAGGACCGGGCATGGGGAATGAAAACAAACCACCACCACCACCAAAAAAAATGGGGGGACCAACCATAGGTTCCTTCCATGGAATGTTGGAGCCCATCTTTTCATTTGCATGATCCACCCTCGCCATTCTTTCTTCCAGTCACAGCCACTCTTTAAGGATCACTGAGGACCATCCACCTACTGAACAGCAATCACAGCATCAAAGTGTGTTAACTTCTGCTGTGAGCACCAATCTTCACACTCTCCAAAGTGCTTTGTGATTGGAGTTCCTTTCATATCCACCCTTTTTGGCTTTTTACACATACCAATGAGCTGTCAAGGCAAGGGATCCCCCATTTCTAGGGCTCTACAGAGGTTCAGATGAGAGAAGAGAGAGGAAGTGAGTGACTTAAGCTCATAAGGCTTGTACGTAATGGAGCTAGGGCTTGACTTACTAATTTTGAAATTTTTCTGTTAATTCTTTTGAGACTTCTGCAGATCAAAATCATTGTATTTAAAAATAATATTATCTTCTCTCTTAATAATTATGTATTCTATTTTGTTTTCATTTTATTGGACTACTTAAAAATCGTACAATAAAAAAACAACACCTGATACCTCTACTTATTTCCTGGACTTGGTGAGCATGTTTCTCAGATTCTGCTGTAAAGCACGATGTGTAAAGTATGTAAATGGTGTTTGGCATACAGTAAGTGCTACATAGCTGTTAATATTTTCATCACTCTGTAGTTCTGAGCTCATCTGCCTAATAAGCATAGCCCGCCCCCACTATCCCTCCTATGCCCTAGATGTGACTGTAGCTGAAGAGGGCCTTGTTTGGTTTGCTTCCATCATGTATGCACTCAGTAGAAACTCAGCAGGTGTTTATTAACTTAAAATGCATGCCCTAATGAATGAATCAGTCCAGGAAGTTCTAGTGACCCTTACCTGGGACATGCTGGCCTCATGGCCGAGGAAAAGGAGCTTGCAGCACCAGGTGATGGTTTTTAAAGCTTTGTAGAGATAGTCTCCAAAGACAGTGACCATCAATTCCTTTCCTCCCTGTATGTGCTGGATGATTCTTACACCAATTACTGGAATCTTGCCTTTGCCCTACTAACAAAGTCTGGACAAACCTTAGTGACTTGCTTAACCAATGGATTGTGATGGAAGTAACATTCTAGGACTTCTGAGGCTGGGCTTATAAGACGCCTTGTAGCTTCCACCTGGATTTCTTGATAACGTTCCCTCCTGGAATCTGGCTGTCAGGCTGTGAGAATCCCAAGCCATGTGGAGATGCCATATGTGAGTGCTCCAGTGAAGAGCCCTCACTGAGGCTCCAGGTGACAATCAGAATCCACTGTCCACTGTGTGACTGGGCTATTTCGGAGGTCCAGCCCAGCTGAGCCTTCAGGTGGTGTGCAGCCGCAGCCAGCAACTGACTACGACCACATAAGAAACCTAAGAAAGAACTACTGCACCCAGTCCACAGGGCCATTAGATCATAATGAACCATTATTTTAAGCCACTCTGTATTGGGATGGTTTTAAAAGCAGTACTAGATACCCAGAGAGCTTCTGCTTAGAAGGCATACATTATTTCCCCGCTCAGAATCCAGCACTGAACTCCCAATTTATTGGTCAAGAAGTGATGTCCACAGGGCAGAAAAATATGGTCATTCTTCAAAGAGGTAGCAAGTATTTAGGAATAATAGTAACAGAATAAAGTGGCTAGATATAAAACAAACACAGTGATAAGTTGCATTTATATATACTTGCAATAATCCTTTACAAAATAAAGTGAACAAAGATCTCTTTTACAATTGCGACAATAAATACCTAGAAATAACATTAATGCCTTGGATACATCTAGTTCCTAGTACAATCCCCCAGGGAGGCTGTGAGAAGTTTTGTAATGAGCTCATTAGCAGAGATTGCATATTGGGAAATTTCCAGCAAAGTTGCAAATAGGAGTACTGTTTCTGCCAAATGACTAAAAATGTTCTTTTGAACTGCTAAAACTTTACCGTGTATGTGCTGAGGTAGGGATAAAATGGCAAAGTAGGATGGCTGGTCTGATTAGACTCCAATTGAAGCATTCTCTCAAGTATGTGCTAAAGCAAAAAGCGTGAAGTCAGCCGCAAGTAAACGAGTTGTCAGGCTTGTGCCTCAGCTGCCATGAAAGCCGCTGGCAGAGGCAGCCCTGCTGAGCGCTGAGCTTTGCACACCCTGGGTGTCCAGCATAGATCTGGGTATGACCTCCAGGAGGAGGCAGGCAGCCTTCAGGGCTGCAACCTCCTGTTATAAGCTTAGCAAGGGTCTCTGACCATCACTTCCTCTGGAACTGTATTCTTTAACAAACCATTGCATTCATTAGTGAAATTGAATAAACATCCCAGGATTCTCAATCTTTGGGACTGAGGGTCAAACTAACGTCACAAATTGTCTCACTAGGGAAAAATGCCACTGTACATAGTACACACAAATGATTACATACTGCTTCTAATAGTTACTGACTCTATGAACCTTGTCCCCAAGCCCCAAGTTGAGAAAAGCTTATATTTTAGAGGTTAGATGTCTGAATGACAAGGGGAGGGAAGGGATAGGGAGATGACAGAATCCCTCCCCCAAATGAATCCTTCCTGCAGGTGTGTCCATCTCCTAGGTGCACCCACTTCCCAGATGCACTCTTTCCCCAGGTGCACCCTTCCCCCAGGTGCACCCACTCCCCAGGTGTACCTTTCCTTGAGGTACACCCTTCCCCCCAGGTATACTTACTCCCCAGGTGTACCCACTCCCTAAGTGCATCCTTCTCCTAGGTACACACTTCTCCCAGCTGTACCCTTTCTAGGTGTACCTTCCCCCCAGGTGCACCTTCAGGTACACCCGTCCCCCAGGTGCACCCACATCCCAGGAACACCCTTTCTCCAAGTGCACCCACTCCCCAGGTGCACCCTTCCCCCAGATGTACCTTTCACTCAGGTGTGCCCTTCCCACCGGATGTTCCTCCCCCTGGTGTGCCCTTCCCCTGGCTGCACTTGGCTCCCTTTCCCTCAGTAGGGTTCTGCTCACTTATCACTCTATCGTGAAGCTTCCCTCACCACTGTGTTTAAAATGTAACCTCCCTCAAATCTCCCTCCCCTCTCCCCTACTTTATTTTTCTCCATCTCATATAGTTGATAATTCTCGTGTTTATTTTGCTTATTGTTCATTCCCAGTCATGTAAGTCCTATGTGGTGTTTTTTTGAAATTTTGTTCTTTGCTGTATCTCAGTGTCTAGGACAGTGTCCAACACACTTTAGGTGCTCAGTACACATTTATCAAGAGAATGAATGGACTAGACACACCCATCTCCCTTCCCTGACTCTGAACTTCTGGAGAACAGGGACTCTGCCTTTTCATCCTGGACAATACATAACAAGTGCTTGTTTAAATGTTGGTTGAACTTAGTAGCCTACCCATTGCAGCATGAAGACACCAATAATTTCATGAAGCTTCAGCAAAATACCCTTATAGAAAGCTCTCCCAGGTGTATGCCTGCTGTACCAATTGCAAACCTCATAAATAAGCATCTCATTAGAAGGTGACTGATATGGTTCAGATTTGGGTCCCTGCCCGAGTCCTACCTCAAATTGTAATCCTTAGTGTTGGAGGAAAGGCCTGGCTGGGGATGATTGGATCATGTGGGCAGATTTCCCCCTTGCTGCTCTTGGTATAGTGAGTTCTCATGATGTCTGGTTGCTTGAAAGTGTGTGGCACCTCCCGCCGCTCCCTCCTCTTCCTCCTTCTCTGGCCATGTGAGATGTACCTGCTTCCCCTTTGCCTTCCACCATGATTGAAAGTTTCCTGAGGCCTCCCCAGCTATGCTTCCTGTACAACCCATGGAACCACGAGCCAATTAAACCTCTTTTCTTATAAGTCACCCAGTCTCAGGTAGTTCTTTATATAATGCGAGAACGGACTAATACAGTGACTTCACTGGAATTTATGCAATCTTACCAGTAATGAAATTTCACAAGTCCACAGTGTCAGTGCCATGGGGAACCTAAGAATCTTGAAAGTCAGGGGCAGCTCTTTGCCTGTCCTGAACCCTCAGCACAGAGAATCAGTGTTGTAATTGAACTCACTGGAGCAATCCTATAAATGGAGAGATGTGCGTGTGTGAGTCTTAGCAGACCTGCACTTGACAGGGAGGACCCAGGCCGCCCAGGGACAGGTGCCCATGTTCTTGTCTCCTGTAGAACTTTGCAAGCATGATACCCATCTCCAGCATGAGCCATCAGGGCCTTAGCCTGGACCTAAAACCAGAGCCTGCAACCCCCGGTCTCCCTCTTTCCCTTCCTCAGCCTACATCCCTGCTTCCTTGGCCAGCAGGGCCTGCTAGGGAGGCTGTCCCACTCTGTCTGGCCTGATCTTTGGGGCCTGAGAGGGTATAGGTCCAGCCTAGGGGTGTGTGTGTGTGGAGGTGGGATAGACAGCAGAAGAGTGGAAATACCAAACGCGTTAATAAGTGCTTTCAAATAATACACTTGCACAGCCATTGCCCAATAAGTAATTTCTGATATGGTCTGCAAAGCAGGTGTCAGAGCGGATGAAGATTTACTATTTGTGCCAGCCCCCTTCTCTGCATTTTCCCTTTCTCCCCTGTCCTCTGATCTCCCAGTATGGATGTAGTAAAATATTGGTAAAGTTTACAGTCTGTTATACATTAATAGTCTATTAAGACTATGTACTACACTGCAGACACAATAGTGTATTCCCTAGTCCAACTTTTTGTTTTGCTTAGAGCTAGTGATGACCTCATCTTAAAATTTGCTTCATTTCAGTGCACTGATCTTTATTTATTTTTTCAAAACCCTACATTAGATCACAAGTACATGGCCATATCTTTTATAAGGTGCCTCATCCTGCAGACTCTGTCAACCCCACTGTGCCCTGGCATCTCTGCCCTGCTGCACGGGGCCTCTGGCTGCCCAGGCTGCAGGCATCCTAACATTGACCATTGCCCTGTCCTGTACCTGCCCTCCCTGGCTCCCGCATCCAGATCTTGCTGTTCCTTCATTTGTTCTGTTGTTTTTCGGGATCGCACGCTCCCGTGGCTTCTAAGAAAGAGTGTTGAGGAAGGCAGCACATTTTCAGTCCTTTGAGTTAACAAGTGCTCCTGTCATTCTACGTGTCTCATGCTTCATTGGGAATAAAATATTTAAAAGTGGGTCTCTATCATCGTTTTGAGTGCAGCACCTTTTCTGAGACACTGTTGTTATTTGCATCCCAGTTTCCTCTTCCAAGAGCTGTGTAGATGTGATTGTCAGTATCTCTCCTTTCCCTTTCACATGAATGTGTGCTTTGCAATTCATCCTCAGTGGGCATGAGGCCAGTCTTTGCCATCTGGGTGTCTTTATCCTTCAAGTCTGAAATGCAACCGGCTGAACGCCCCACCTGCTGTAGTGGAGTCTGGGGCCATAGCTAAGACGGCACAACACTGTGACTGTCTGAGAAAGTCTCAGTTCAGTGGTCCGTCTATTTCCTACATGTCTAATAAATGAAAAAAGAAGTTTCATACAGCAACTGGAAGTCAGCTAGAATATTTGAGACTTCACTTATTGCTTAATGTTGGGCTTTGTGAGTTGATTTTCTAAACCTTTTATCTTTTATGTTATTTTCCATTTATTCAGCATGTTGATCTAATTTTTGGAAGGTGTTTCTAACTTTATATTTCAAACCTGTTGAACGTCATTATTTCACTAATCTAATTATCTTCCTAGAACTTTTCTTGTTTTCAGTTTTTTAAATTGAGATCAAAGGAGTTACATAAAATGTTACAAGCCTAAATTTGAACTGAAAGTTTCAATATCAACTTTATTTTGTTTTTGTTTTTGTTTTTAGAGACAGAATCTCACCCTGTCACCCAGGTTCAGACTCCTGGGCTCAAGCAATACTCTTGCTTCAGCCTCCTAAGCAGCTAGCACTACAGGTGCATGCTGCCATGCCTGGCTAGTATGTATATATATATATATATATATATATATATATATATATATATATATTTTTTTTTTTTTTTAAATCTATAGAGACTGTGTTGCCAAGGCTGGTCTTGAACACCTGGCTTCAAGTGATTCTGCCACCTTGGCCTCCCAAAGCGTTAGGATTATAGGCGTGATGCTTTTGATTAGTAACAAGAGTTTTTGCAGGATAGTAACAGGCCTTCAGTTCTGTACACAAACAGCAGTAACAGCAATTGCCTCAGGGAGGTCCAAAGAGGGTGGGTGGGTTGTTAACTTCCTCTCTATTCATTTTTGGGTTGTTTCATGTCACATATTCATTTTGTAGTTAGTTTTTAATCTTACAATAATTTCTGTTTACAAATCTTACATGTTGAGCTTAATGAGTTTTGGCAGTTTCACAACCTGTTGTTGGAAACAGTTGCTTGATGCTGCAAAGAAAAATCAGCACTGAGACAAAGGATCTCTCAGCAAGCAATTTTTACTTCCTGGACTACAGGAAGGGTACTCTCACTAGCCATCTTGTCACAAGAGTACAATGAACAAAGGAAAAGCAGACATATTTATCCCTTACGCATTTGGGGTTGTCTGTACTGCTGTGTCTAATCTCCGTTGACTGGAGCCCGACCTCGCAATCTAAACTAAAACCCTATTGGCTAACAAATTAAAACTTTTTTTAAAAGGTAAAAAGGCTGCTAGCTGGGACATGCCTGTGAGCACATCCAGCACAGGTATCCTGGTTAAAGTACAAAGACATAGAACATACTATGTGCCTATAAGCATGGCATGTTTAACAGCTACATAGGATAGGATTTAACAAAGAGTTATTAGCAAATTTATGATTTATTTTTTAACAAGAAAGGAAACTTTGAATAGGAACTTTTACTTCCCACACTGTATAGCCACAATCTCAAACAAGCTGGAGAACATTTCATCCTGCCAAGAAATCTCCTGGGGTTGCCTTCTAGTCAACCTCCACTCTCTCTCAATGACTGTGCTGACTTTTATTACCATATATTAGTTTTATCTGATCTCAAATATCCTATAGAAAAAATCATACAGCATGTACTATTTGAGTCTGGCTTCTGTTACTTAGCATAATATTGCTGCATGTATTTCTTCCTTTTATTAATAAATAATGCTCTACTGTATAAAAGTTTTAATTTTTAAATTCATTCTTCTATTGGTGGCATTTGAGTTGTGTTCAGGTCTTGACCATGGTGAATAGGTTGCTGTGAACATGCTACCAGTCTTTGTGTGCATGTATATCTTTATTTTTCTTGGATAAAATACCCAGAAGTGGAATGGCTGGGTCAAAGAGTGCATAGTTAATTTTTAACAACATAATTTGAAAAATAAAGCCAAAAAGCTACAGCAGTTAGAAAGGGTGGTGGCCAGCCCAGGAAAAAGCAAACACCAACTGTGGAGAACGGAAAATATAAGAATGTGTGCACTTCCCATATTCAGCCTTAAGTGGACCCTTAAGTGGCCGCAGCCACTTCAGGACCCCTCCTTAGAACTCGTCAGTAATGTTTGTAGGGGCCATTGATTTGGATCAGTCTCCTCTCCTGCACCCAGCAGACCAAGCCAATATGGAGTTGCTCATGCTAAATGTCACTAATTCCCTTAAGAGTATACTAAGGCAACAAATAGCTGAGCTTTGGTTAAGGCCTGAGCTTTACATCTTAGTAGGCAGCCTGTCAACCCCAGTGAGACAAAACACCGAGCTGTAGCCAACTTAGTTGTTCTTTTTGCTCCATGTTGGTTTTCTGTTCATAAATGCTGCCTGACTATGTGGCAGGTAGGAGTTCTCTGAACCTGTTCTAGTTCTGAGGGCTACCCAGCTTGCAAGATTTTTCCCCTCAAATAAACCTGATAAATTTAAGCTTACCTGAGGTTTTTCCTTTTTAGCAGATTGGTGAACATGAAGGAACACAAAGAGGAGCACAGTGATTCCCAGGAGTAGGGGGTGGTCAAGCAAAGGCACACAGCAGGGCCCGTTGTGCCCACTGATCCCTTAGAACTGGGGATGGTGGTCAAGCATCTTGGACCCTGAGCTCCACTCATTCAGATTCTGAGCTCTCTCAGCTTATTTGAGAAATTTGATCCAGATGGGATTCAGAAATCTTGAAACTGGGCTGGATCTTATAGAGGTTTCAGGTGTCTGGCTGGGTTAAAAAGAAACTGAATTGGGTATGGTGGGTAGGGTTCCTAGGAGACAGGGAGTCATGGGTTCATTGGGAGGCAAGGAGCTTAGAATTCCCCCATCTGGGACTCTAGTCTATTTCTTGTATATAAAATATGGATCCAGAACCAGGGCTTTTCTGGAGAAATGGGTGAATCTTACAAAAATAATTTAGAGTTACAACAGCCACAGTGGGGAAGTTTGTTTGTTTGTTGAGACAGGGTTTACTACTGTCACCCAAACTGGAGTGCAGTGGCACGATCTTGGCTCACTGCAGCCTCTGCCTCCTGGGCTCAAGCAATTCTCCTGCCTTAGCCTCCCAAGTAGCTGAGATTACAGGCGCACACCACCAACCCCAGCTAATTTTTGTATTTTTTGTAGAGATGGAGTTTTGCCCTGTTACCCAGGCTGGTCTCAAACTCTTGGTCTCAAGTGATCTAGCCCCTTCGGCCTCCCAAAGTTCTGGGATCACAGTCATGAGCCACCATGCTCGGCTGAGAAGTTTTAATTTGGATAAAATTGATTATTTGCAGGGAAAAATTAGAAATAGAAAGATAAAACATCCCACAAGAACAATGGAACACATTTCAAATTGGTATGCAGAAACATGTAAAAGATTAAACAAAGAGTGGCCACTTTAAAAGTTTCTTCCCAGCAGACAAATAAAAAGCTTAATCAGCAAACTGAGGATGAGAGGAAGGAGAACTGCACGCTGCTCATTGAATTAACTCTGACTGCTCCTCGCTTTCTTTGCCGTTGCTTCAATACCCTGAGTCTACTGATCCTTTTGCTCAAGTACCTTTCCATCTTGAGGAAAATGAAAAAGGAGAGGTTAGACAACTATCTTACCAAGTGAGACCCTCTGAACACCCAGGCCTGCCTGCTGTAACCACTTTTGCTCCATGCTCTGAAGCTGAATTTAGAGCCTTCATAAGAGGCTTCATGCAAGAGAAAATCCTCAAATGCTTACCTAGGAATTTAGAATTCCTATAGGAGCTTATGATGCAGGAACTTCTGATTTTTATCAATTTATTCACTTGATTTTGGGACCTGGTGAAGCACAAAAATGGATGAAAGCAGCGGAATGGAGAGAACCCAAGGAGATATTAAAGACTACAACAAGCTGAAAGAACACTGAAAACCTTTTAAATTCAGTTCCTAAGTCTTCTCCACAAAAAAAATGGACTGGTCTGTCAGACAGTCTTGCAGGTGAAAAAAGGATAACCAGTTTCATATTACAGAGCTGGTTTAGAAACACTATTTGTGAAACATTCTGCACTCAAAAGACAGCAAGGAAAATTTCCTGTGGGGACTAAAATGGCATTAACTGCTTTATTTATAAACAAACATTGTCCTGAATTTAGCAGTTGCATTAAGAAGCATAAACTTGGATGGGAAATGACAGACATGGTCGAATCGGTGGCTTTAGCTGAGCATTTTCGAAAGATTCTAGAATAAGAAAAAGCACAAAAAGTTAATAGGCTTATGTCTCTTCAATTGCAACAATTACAGGGGCCAAAGCCAAAGGGACCACCTTGTCCTTGTTTTAAATCACAGCCTAAAGAACCTAGAGTAAGCAACCCTGTTTGCCTATATTGCAAACAGCCAGGGCCCTGGGAGAGAGGCTGCCCAGTCATCCCAGTCCACCAAGGAGCCTCCTCCTTTCAGTGGGGATGGCCTGCCCACTAGAGGGAGCCCATGTGATCACAATCAGCTCAGCGGCGGGAGGTACCCTCCTGGAGCTGTTCCCCATAATGCCTTTCGATAAACAATGAGAAAAAGGCTGAGACAAGCAAGGAACCTGTAACATGCTGGTAAATATTGAAGCCACATTATCTTTCACAAACTCCACTTTAATAAGCTGTTAAAGCAAACTAAATATGGCCTAAGAAGGACTCCATACTTCTATGTTTGAGTCCTTGTGGATGAACTACAACCTGACTTAACAGGTAGATTGAAAACCTAACTTAGGAGTATGCACCTGTACAGTTGCTGAGTCCTGGGCAATCCCAGCAGCCATACTTCAACCATTCATACACTGCTTAGTGTTCAGACTGCGTTCAAATAAGGCAAATGCCGAGCTGTAACCAACCCAGCTGTTTCTGTACCCTACTTCTGATTTCTGTATGTCACTTCCCTTTTTTTGTCTATAAATTTATTCTGACCATGAGACGCCCCTGGAGCCTCTGAATCTGCCGTGATTCTGAGGGCTGCCCAATTTGTGAATCATTCATTGCTTAATTAAACTCCTTTAAATTTAATTCAGCTGAAGTTTTTCTTTTAACAGATGGCGTCAGAAGTGGGATCCAAAGTACAGCTTCTTAGCGACCCCCACGAGTGCTGAGTGAACAGGCAAGGTAACTGCTGGACCTATTTGTGTCCATTGATCTCTCAGAGCAGCTGGGGATCATGGGTAAGTTCTGTCTCGGATTTCAGAGCTCCATGGATTTGTGTTTTGAGCTCTTAGTTCCTTTGAGCAAATTTCTGATCCAAACTGGGTTTGGAAGTCACGACAGAAACTGGAATGGGTCCAGGAATGGATTTGATCTAGGAATTAACTGGCTTGGATTCAGTTAGATGACTCTTACATCTGACTGGGTCAGAAAGGAACTGGTTGCAAATGATAATATTGCAGGAGGTGTACAATTTGGCTTTTAAAAATTTTCAGGAGGCTGGGCACAGTGACTCATGCCTGTAATCCCAGCACTTTGGGAGGCTGAGGCAGGCAGATCATGAGGTCAGGAGATCGAGACCATCCTGGCCAACATGGTGAAACCCTGTCTCTACTAAAATACACACACACACAAAATTAGCCAGGCGTGGTGTCACGTGCCTGTAGTCCCAGCTACTTGGGAGGCTGAGGCAGGGGAATCACCTGAACCCAAGAGGCGGAGGTTGCAGTGAGCAGAGATCACACCACTGCATTGGAGTCTGGTGACAGAGTGGGACTCCATCTCAAAAAGCAGAGATTTTTGTATTCCACCCTTTTGTTTCATTTTCTTGTGTGCTTAGGTGGCAAAAAAAAAAAAAAAAAAATCATTGACTAACTTAATCAAGGGGGCCTGATGGTAAAGCCAATATTTTAGATAAAAATGGGATCTTTAATTTATGAAAAACTGAGTTTTTTCTGGCTTATACATTAGGCCTGGGAAGCAGCAAAGTCTTACAGAAATGGCAAAATGTTACTAAAGACAACTTACAGTGGAATGTTCCAAATAAACAATAAATGCACTAGAGTACATTAATTTTTTTTCTTTTGTGTTACAGCAGATCCCTGAAACAAACAAAAAGATTGGATTAGGTTTCCATTTTGTTTTATGGTTGTACCATTTTAAGTTCTCGTCAGCAAAGTATGAGTGACTCAGTTTTCTACATCATCACCAACATTTGTTTATTTTACTACTTTTTATTTAACCATTCTTGTACATTTTTATAGTCATATTGTTGTTTTCGTTTGCATTTTCTGATTACTAATGATGTTGGAACATCTTTTTATGCATTTAGTTGACATCTGTATTTCCTTTGTTCTAAAATATTTCTTTGTCTTTTCCCCATTTCTAATTACATTGTTTGATTTTTTACTGTTGAGTTTTAAGAGTTCTTTATATATTCTAGATGCTAGTTCTTTTTGGCACACATGGTTTAGAAATATTTTCCTTTTTTATTTTCCTTTAAGTTCTGGGGTACATGTGCAGATGTGCAAGTTTGTTTAGAAATATTTTCTACCAGTCTGTAGCTTGTCTTTTCATCTTCTTTATGTGGACTTCACATAACAAATGCTTTTAATTTTGATGAGGACCAATTCATCATTTTTTCTTTTATGGATTATGTTTCACTGTCAAGTCTAAGAACTCTCTGCCCAGCCCTAGATCCCCAAAATTTTCATATATATATATACATAGCTTGTATATGAATGTATATATATATACACATAGCTTGTATATGTATGTATATATATATGTATATATATATATACACACACACACAAACTATTTCCAGTCACTTTGAAATAAATGAAATATGTAAGTATGAACTTAATAAAACACATAGGATCTGAATGCTTAAATTATAAAACACTGATGAAAGAAATCAGGGAAGACCTAATTAAACAGAAAGACATAGTGTCTTCGTGGATCAGAAGACTCAGCATAGTAAAAATGTCAATTATCATCAAATTTATCTTTACATTTAATACAATTCTTATCACAATTTTAGCAAGGTACTTATTTTGTAGACATTGACAAGCTTATTCTAAAATTTATATAGAAAGGCACAGGTCCTAGATTACCCAAAACAATTTTGTAAAATAGAATAAAGTGGGATAAACTACTGTACCCAATATTAAGTCCTTCTCTATGGTTAAAATAATCAAGACAGTGTAGTATTGAGACATAGGTAGGTGGCATATAGATAATGGAACGGAATAGCAACACACGCAATTACACTGTTGACAAAGTTGCAAAAGCAATTCAATAGAAGTAGGATAGCCTTTTCCATAAATAGAGCCAGAGAAACTAGATGTCCATAAGCAAAAAATAAAAACCTCATTCTCAAAAAGTTACAAAAATTAATTATTTTTAAAGTTGTTTATTTTAAATTCCTTTTTTAAAATTTCAATTCAAGGTACACATGTACAGTTTTGTTTCATGGGTATATTGCATGATGCTGAGGTTTGGGCTTCTATTTATCCTATCACCCAAATAGTGTACACAGTACCCAATAGGTAGTTTTTTAACCTGTAACCCCCTCGATCCTCCCTTTTGGAATCTTCAGTGCTTATTGATCCCATCTTTATATCTGTGGGTACACAATGTAAAAAAATGGGTAGTATACAAAAATTAATTCAACATAGATCATAGACTATAAATGGAAAACATAAACCTATAAAACTTACATTTTTTAAAGTTTTAAGTTCAGGGATACAAGTTCAGGTTTGTTACATAGGTAAACTTGTGTCATGGGGGTTTGATGTACAGATTATTTCATTACTCACGTAATAAGCCTAGTATCCATTATTTATTTTTCCTGGTCCTCTCCCTCCTCCCACTTCCAATGCTCTGATAGGCCCCAATGTGTGTTGTTCCCCTCTATGTGTTCATGTGTTCTCATTATTTAGTTTCCACTTATAAGGGAGAACATTAAAGTTTTCTGTTCCTGCATTAGTTTGCTAGGGACGATGGCCTCCAGCTCCATCCATGTCCCTGCAAAGGACATGATCTCATTATTTGTCATGGTTGCATAGTATTCCATGATGCATATGTGCCACATTTTTTAAATCCAGTCTATCATTGACTGGCCTTTGGGTTGGTTCTACGTCTTTGCTATTGTGAATAGTGCTGCAATGAACATATGCATGCATGTGTCTTTATAATAGAAAGATTTGTATTCCTTTGGGTATATACCCAGTGATGGCATTCTGGGTCAAATGGTAGCTTTGTCTTTTGGTCTTTGAAGAATTGCTACACTGTCTTCCACAATCATTGAACTAATTTACACTCTCACCAACAGTGTGTAAGAGTTCCTTTTTCTCCACAACCTCACCAACATGTGTCATTTTTTGACTTTTTAATAATAGTCATCCTGACTGGTGTGAGATGGTATCTCATTGTGGTTTTGGGTTGCATTTCTCTAAGGTCAGTGATGTTGAGCTTTCTTTTCGTATAATTGCTGGCCGCATGTATGTCTTCTTTTGACAAGTGTTGGTTCATGTCATTTTCCCATTTTTTAAAGGGGTTGTTTATTTTCTTATAAATTTGTTAAAGTTCCTTGTAGATTATGGATATTAGGCCTTTGTTGGATGTAGAGATTGCATATATTTTCTCCCATTCTGTAGGCTGCCTGTTTACTCTGCTTATAGTTCCTTTTGCTGTGCAGAAGCTTTTTAGTTTAATTGGATTCTGTTTGTCAATTTTTGCTTTTGTTGCAATTGCTTTTGGTGTCTTCATCATAAAATCTTAGCCCTTGCCTATCTCTCCCCCAATTTGAATCAGCCTAACCTGCATTGCTTTTTGCTTTTACCTGAGATTGTCACACAGTTAAAGATAAATCAGAGATATTTTTAGGTAGCAAATATACTTTAGAAGTACTTCATAATTCTAACATGTTATGGAAACAAAGGGGGCATCTTATTTCCAGTGGGACTCCCATCAAAAGTGAACTTTAAGTAGATGAACTCCTTTCTGCCATCCTGTTGCCATCACAAAGTGCCTTTTGTTAAAATTAAAACACCTACTTTAAAAACTGCACCTGAGTATCGAGGGAATGCCCTGGCAGATGTTCATACTAAGTCAGCCAGTACTGAAATTGTTAGGGAGGTGTAATTTGAATAAACTCCATAAGATTGATCCAAGTCAGCTCCCCTATGATGACTTACTTAATGAACAGTGCAGTGCACCAATCTGGAAAAACAAAACTGGTATCTGAAAAGATGTAAATTCAGTGTGAAGTGTGGACTCATGGAATGCCTGGATAGCCACTTGGTCCTCTCTGAGTCCTTGAAGCTTCCATTATTAAGGGCTCTGCATGCCACAGCTCATTATGGTGATCCAAATTATGAAAAATATTGGTGGGGTGATTATTCTAAAATTGCTAAAAGGGTTTATAGCCCGTTTGATTTGTCAAATCCATAATCCTGGGAAGACAATGAAAACTTCAGGTGGTGTATTTCTACCATATGATGAAACATTTGAATATTTACAGATGAGCGTCATTCAGTTTCCACCCTTGATGGGATATCAGCATATTATTGCAATAGTTTGCATGTTTTCTGGTCACATAGAAGCTTTCTCATATAAGAAAGCTGATGCTAGGACAGTTGTTACTATGTTACTAGAAATGTGTCTCCTTTCTGTGGTGTGCCTGGAGAGGGATCTCCAGCAACAGAGGAACCTATGTTACTGGACAAACTCTAAAGCAGTTAAACGAGGTATTGCAAACACAATGACACTGTCATTGTCCCCATCACCCTCAATCTTCTAGAAAGGTTGCAAGAACAAATGGCATTTTGAAATTGATGACTGAATCAATTGGATTGCCTTAGCCAAAGGTATTACCATTGACTTTGCGGGCAATCAGATTCACTCCCAGTGGAAAACAGACTGAACTTTTATGCGATATTTATTGGAAGCCTATGCCCTTAATAATAGAATCTTATGTATCTCTCACTCTCCTCAATTCTGATATAACTAAATACTGTAAGGTTTTCATGTATTATGCCAAAGTATGTATATTTTCTTTTTTCTTTTCTTTTCTTTTTTTTTTTTTTTAGTTTTACTTTAGGTTCTGGGGTACATGTGCAGGTCAAGCAGGGTTGTTGCATAGGTGCATACTATATCTGGCATTTCTCCCCATGTTATCCCTCCCCACCCTTCCCACCCCCCAATGGCCCTCCCCTACCCCCCTGCAATTGCCCCCAGTGTGTGATGCTCCTCTCTCTGAGTCCACATGTTCTTATTGTTCAACATCCATCTATGAATGAGAACATGCGGTGTTTGATTTTCTGTTCTTGTGTCAGTTTGCTGAGAATGATGGTTTCCAGATTCATCCAAGTCCCTACAAAGGACATGAACTCATTGCTTTTTATGACTGTGTAGTATTCCATGGTGTATATGTGCCACGTTTTCATTGTCTGGTCTATTATTGATGGGCATTTGGGTTGGTTCCAGGTTTTTGCTATTGTAAACAGGGCTGCAATGAACATACGTGTGCATGTGTCTTTATAGTAGATTGATTTATAGTTCTTTGGGTATATACCCAGTAATGGGATTGCTGGGTTAAATGGAATTTCTATTTCTAGATCCTTGAGAAATTGCCATGCTGTCTTCCATAATGGTTGAACCAATTTACATTCCCACCAACAATGTAAGAGTGTTCCTATTTCTCCACATCCTCTCCAGCATCTGTTGTCTCCAGATTTTTTAATGATCGCCATTCTAACTGGCATGAGATAGTATCTCAATGTGATTTTGATTTGCATTTCTCTAATGGCCAGTGATGATGAGCATTTTTTCATATGTTTGTTGGCCTCATACATGTCTTCTTTTGAAAAATGTCTGTTCGTATCCTTCGCCCACTTTTGAATGGGGTTGTTTGTTTTTTTCTTGTATATCTGTTTTAGTTCTTTGTAGATTCTGGATATTAGCCCTTTGTCAGATGGGTAGACTCCAAAAATTTTTTCCCATTCTGTTGGTTGCCAGTTCACTCTAATAATGTTTGTTTGTTTGTTTTTGCTGTATAGAAGCTCTGAATTTTAATTAGATCCCATTTGTCTATCTTGGTTTTGTTGCCATTGCTTTTGGTGTTTTAGTCATGAAGTCCTTGCCTATGCCAATGTCCTGGATGGTTTTGCCTACATTTTCTTCTAGTATTTTTATGGTGTTAGGTTTTATGTTTAAATCTTTAATCCATCTGGAGCTAATTTTAGTGTAAGGTGACAGGAAGGGGTCCAGTTTCTGCTTTCTGCACATGGCTAGCCAATTTTCCCAACACCATTTATTAAACACGGAGTCCCTTCCCCATTGCTTATTTTTGTCAGATTTGTTAAAGATCAGTTGGTTGTAGATGTGTGGTGTTGCTTCTGAGGCCTCTATTCTGTTCCATTTGTCTATATCTCTGTTTTGGTACCAGTACCACGCTGTTTTGCTTACTGTAGCTTGTAGGATAGTTTGAAGTCTGGCAGTGTGATGCCTCTGGCTTTGTTCTTTTTGCTTAGGATTGTCTTGACTATGCGGGCTCGCTTATAATTCCATATGAAGTTTAAAGTGGTTTCTTCCAGTTCTGTGAAGAAGGTCATAGGTAGCTTGATGGGGATAGCATTGAATCTATAAATTACTTTGGGTAGTATGGCCATTTTCACGATATTGATTCTTCCTAACCAGGAGCATGGAATGTTTTTCCATCTGTTTGTGTCCTCTCTTATTTCACTGAGCAGTGATTTGTAATTCTCCTTCAAAAGGCCCTTATATCCTTTGTTAGTTATATGCCTAGGTATTTTATTCTCTTTGTAGGAATTGTGAATGGGAGTTTGCTCTTGATTTGGCTCTCTGTCTGTTATTGGTATATAGGAATGCTTGTGATTTCTGCATATTGATTTTGTATCCTGAGACTTTGTTGAAGTTGCTTATCAGTTTGAGAAGATTTTGGGCTGAGACAATGGGGTCTTCTAAATATACAATCATGTCATCTGCAAATAGAGGCAGTTTGACTTCCTCCTTTCCTAATTGAATACACTTTATTTCTTTTTCTTGCCTGATTGTTCTGGTGAGAACTTCCAATACTATATTGAATAGGAGTGGTGAGAGAGGGCATCCCTGTCTAGTGCCTGATTTCAAAGGGAATTCTTCCAGCTTTTGCCCATTCAGTATGATATTGGCTGTAGGTTTGTCATAAGTAGCTTTTATCATTTTATGATACTTTCCATCGATACCTAGTTTAGTGGGAGTTTTTAGCATGAAGGGCTGTTGGATTTTGTTGAAGGCCTTCTCTGCATCTATTGAGATAATTGTGGTTTTTGTCTTTGGTTCTGTTTATGTGATGGATTACGTTTATGGACTTGCATATGTTGAACCAGCCTTGCATCCCTGGGATGAAGCCTACTTTACTGTGATGAGTAAGTTTTTTGAGGTGCTGTTGCGTTCAGTTTGCCAGTATTTTATTGAAGATTTTTGCATTGATGTTCATCATGGATATTGCCCTCAAGTTTTCTTTTTTAGTTGAGTCTCTGCCTGGTTTTGTATCAGGATGATGTTGGTCTCATAAAATGAGTTAGGGAGGATTCCCTCTTTTTGTATTGCTTGGAATAGTTTCAGAAGGAATGGAACCAGCTCCTCTTTGTATGTCTTGTAGAATTCGGCTGTGAACCCGTCTGGGCCTGGACTTTTTTTGGTTGGTAGGCTCTTAATTGCTGCCTCAACTTCAGCTCTTGTTATTGATCTATTCAGGGTTTCAACTTCCTCCTGGTTTAGTCTTGGTAGAGTACAGGTGTCCAGGAATTTATCCATTTCTTCCTGGTTTACTGGTTTATGTGCATAGAGCTGTTTGTAGTAATCTCTGATGGTAGTTTGTATTTCTGTGGGATCAGTGGTGATATCTCCTTTATCTTTTTTTACTGCATCTATTTGATTCTTCTCTCTTTTCTTTTTTATTAGTCTGGCTAGCAGTCTGTCTGTTTTGTTGATCTTTTCAAAAAACCAGCTCCTGGATTTATTGATTTTTTGAAGGGATTTTTGTGTCTCTATCTTCTTCAGTTCAGCTCTGATCTTAGTTATTTCTTGTCTTCTGCTAGCTTTTTAGTTTTTTTTATCTTCCTCCTCTAGCTCTTTCAATTTTGATGATAGGGTATCAATTTTAGACCATTCCTTGCTTCTCATGTGGGCATTTATTGCTATAAAATTCCCTCCCAACACTGCTTTAAAGGTGTCCCAGAGATTCTGGTAAGTTGTGTCTTCATTCTGATTGGTTTTGAAGAACATCTTTATTTCTGCCTTCATTTCATTGTTTATCCAGTTGACACTCAGAAACAAGTTGTTCAGTTTCCAGGTGGTTGTGCGGGTTTGAATGTGTTTCTTAATCCTCAGTTCTAATCTGATTGTGCTGTGGTCTGATAGACTGTTTGTTATGATTTCTGTTCTTTTGCATTTGCTGAGGAGTCATTTGCTTTCAGTGATGTGGTCAATTTTAGAGTAAGTGCGATGTGGTGCTGAGAAAAATGTATATTCCGTGGATTTGGGGTTGAACGTTTTGTATATGTCTATTAGGTCCACTTAGCTCTGCATTCAAGTCCTGGATGTCCTTGTTAATTTTCTGTCTCATTGATCTGTCAGATACTGACAGTGGAGTGTTGAAGTCTCCCACTATTATTGTATAGGGGTCTAAATCTTATTTTAGGTCATTAAGAACTTGCTTTATGTATGCGGCTGCTCCTGTGTTGGGTGTGTATATATTTAGAATAGTTAGTTCTTCTTGTTGGATTGATCGTTTTACCATTATGTAATGCCCTTCTTTGTCTCTTTTGATCTTTGTTGGTTTGAAGTACATTTTATCAGAGACTAGGATTGCAACCCCTGCTTTTTTTTTGTTTTCCATTTGCTTGGTAAATCTTCTTCCATCCCTTTATTTTGAGTCTGTGTGTGTTTTTGTATGTGGGATGGGTTTCCTGAATATAGCACACCAATGGGTCTTGACTTTTTATTCAGTTTGCTAGTCTGTGTCTTTTGATTGGGGCATTTAGGCCATTTACATTCAATGTTAGTATTGTTGTGTGTGAATTTGATCCTGCCATTTTGTTACTGGTTGGTTTTCTTGTCCATTAGTTGACTCATTTTCTTCATTGCATTTTTGGTCTTTGCCATTTGGTGTGCTTTTGCAGTGGCTGGTACTTGTTCCTTTCCATGCTTAGTGTTTCTTTCAGGAGCTCTTGTAGAGCAGGTCTTGTGGTGATGAAATCTCTCAGTAATTGCTTGTCCATAAAGTATTTTATTTCTCCTTCACTTATGAAGCTAGTTTGGCTGGATATGAGATTCTGGGTTGAAAGTTGTTTTCTTTAAGGATATTGAATATTGGCCCCCACTCTCTTCCGGCTTGTAGGGTTTCTGCCAAGAGATCCGCTGTAAGCCTGATTGGCTTCCCTCTGTGAGTGACCTGACCTTTCTTTCTGGCTGCCTTTAGCATTTTTTCCTTTATTTCAACCCTGGTGAATCTGACGATTATGTGCCTTAGGGTTGCTCTTCTTGAGGAATATCTATGTGGAGTTCTCATATTTCTTGGATTTGAATGTTGGACTGCTTTGCTAGGCTTGGGAAGTTCTCCTGGATAATATCCTGGAGTGTGTTTTCCAGCTTGGATTCATTCTCCCCATCATATTCAGGTACACCGATCAAGCATAGGTTAGATCTTTTCATATAATCCCATATTTCTTGGAGGCTTTGTTCGTTTCTTTTCACTCTTTTTTCTCTTGTCTTGCCTTCTCTTTTTATTTCATTGAGTTGATCTTCAATCTCTGATATCCTTTCTTCTGCTTGATCGATTCGGCTATTAAAACTTGTTTTTGCTTCACGTAGTTCTTGTGCTGTGTTTTTCAACTCCATCAAGTCGTCTATGTTCTTCTCTAAGCTGGTTATTCTAGTTAGCATTTCATCTAACCTTTTCTCAACGTTTCTGGTTTCTTTGCATTGAGTTAGAACATGTTCCTTTAGCTCAGAAAAGTTTGTTATTATCCACCTTCTGAAGCCTGTTTACGTCAATTCGTCGCACTCTTTCTCAGTCATGTTGTGTTCCTGTGTTGTTGAGGAGTTGTGATCCCTTGAAGGAGAAGAGGTGTTCTGGTCTTTGATGGTTTCATCTTTTTTGTGCTGGTTTTTTCCCATCTTCATGGGTTTACCTGGCTGTGATCTCAGGGAGCTGCTTGAGAGGTTGCTTGCCTGCCTGTTGAGGTGCTACTGGGTTTCCAGGGACTCCTTCAGGTTACTAGGTAAGCTTCCTATGTCTTTTTTGTTTACACTGGGAGATTAGGCCCACCTCTTCTGCTGACCTGGAGGCACTGCTGGGTGGTCAAGAACACCTTCCCATTGCTACGTAGGCTTCCTGTGTTTTTTGTTGAAACATGAAGCCTAGTCCCAGCCCTTTAATGGAGGGTTATGTCTTTCCTCCACAGGGCTGGATCATTCAGGGTTCAGCTCAGACTGTGGCACTGGCTGCATAACCCACTAGAGTTAGTGCTTCAGCCCTCTGGGGTTTGTGGGGGGAGGTTAGGGACCTGCCCAGCCACACCACCTGTCTCCCCTCTTTCAGCTCCCTCTCTCTGGTCATGCAGGAGAGGCCCACCCCACTGCTCCTTCTGTCTTCCCATTTTCAGCTCCCTCTCCCTCTGGGCAAGGGGAGGGGGCGATAGCTCTGTCTGTGGGCTCTCCTGGCCAGCTTATGGACTTATGCATTTGCTTAGATCTGTGCGCCAATCCAGGACACCGTCCTGGATTATTATTCAACTCTGCATTTATAATTCCCAGTGCTTGACTGGCAAAGATCCCCTATTCTGTGTATTGCTGATGCTTTGGGGGAAGCGCTGTATCTGGACCAGAGCACCAGAGGGGAAGCCTCCGACTTACCAGTCAGATGCACTTCCTGGGTGAAGCGGCACCCTTCCCCACCTTGGTCTGCCCTGTCTGGGCTTTGCTCACAGTCAGACTAAACCCGTTGAAATGCACCTGGTACCTCGGTTGGAGCTAGGAGATCTCTGGATTTCTGCGTCTCTCTCGCTGGGTGTTGTGCACCGGAGTTGTGTCTATTCGGCCATCTTGACTCCTCCCAAAGTATATTTTCACCAAATAAAAGAAACTTTCCATGATCCACCAATGGAGAACAATCAAGTCCTTCATAGTTTAGAACCTGAAGACAAGGTCTTCTGGAAATGACATCAGAGAAAGAGTGCCCTGGAACCCTGTTGGTAGGCACCATATCAAGTTCTTCTCACTACCCACACTGCAGTCAAGCTTCAGAGCCTTGAACCTTGGTTGGGTCCACATCTCACAACTCAAAGGGCTCCTCGAGATTCCTGGAACTGCACACCGGTTGTAGACTTTAAGGTAAAGCTGTCCAGGGGGAAATTTTCATAGAAGCAGATGACATATTCAATACAAAGCGTTTTCCAAGTACATGGCAACCAAACTCTTCTCCTAATGAGACTCTTCCCCTGTTGATTTTTCCTTGTCTATGCCTACTTTATACTTGGAAGGATAATGCTGTAGTTAGAACTTCATGACAAGTACAAAATGTTGGATCTTTTCTGCAACCCCAGAACTTTACATGATCTAAGGGATCCATTAGTTCACTTAGTGATTAACTTTAGCAACATCCCTAAGGCAACTGCCTATTTAAATTGTATTTGTGGCCCCTTTTATAGAGCTGGACTTCTGGCCCATTTGCTTTTACTCCTACTTTGATCTGGCCCAGTCATAGGATGTGAGATTGCTTATTAGCTGAGCAAGGAGGAGTCAGTGCTGATACTCTTTGTTGCACACAAATAAATACATCGGGTATTGTAGAGACTCAGTCACAAAAAAAAACAACAAACCGGCTATTTGGTTAAAATAGGTGCACTCTTCATTTGACTTATTGTTTGATCTATCCAATTTTAGTCGATTTGTTTCATGGGGACCCTGGGTAAGGGGCACACTTTAAACTCTTGGTATTATGCTACCAATAGTCATAATAGTAGTCTTCTTGGTGCACTCTATCCTTTCAAAATTTTTTAAATGTTTGCATGCACCCATCTGTTAAGCATCAAATTGTATCATTTTTATTGGAATGACAGAATTCTCAAATGTATGATCATGAGGACACTGTAACCTGTGAATAAATGACACGTTGAGACTGAATATCTTAAATGATGGTAATTGAGAGTAGCACTGATGCCCTAAATTTTATTTATATTCTTACCTAGGTGAGATCTTGACCAAAAGGAAGGGGTTGTTAAATAAAATTTGCAAGCAGCTACTGATTTTGACAAGACTCCTGTATGGGGCCCAACAAACCAAACCAGTATAGAGTGATTCATGCTAAATGTTAACTAATTAACTTAGGAGCACAGTGATCTCTCGGTATCTGCAGGGCATTGGTTCCAGGACCACCTGTGGATACCAAAACCCATGCATACTGAAGTCCTGCAACAGGCTCTTAGAAACCCATGAATACGAAAATGAAAAGTTGGTCCTCTGCATACACAGGGTTCACATCCCACAAATACTGTATTTTTGATTTGTATTTGGTTGTAGATGCAGAAACTGCCAACGTGGATGTCTGACTGTATTTATTTTAAAAATTTCACTACATGGACCTGCACAGGTCCAACTTGTGTTGTCCAAGGATCAAGTATATACTCATGTCACAAATATCTGAGTTTCAGTTACAGGCAGTCATCTGCTTCAAGTGAGATATAATGCTGAGTTGTAACCAATTAAGTTGTTCTTTCACTTCCATTTTCTGTCCATAAATGTAGCCTGATTGTGTAGCAGCCAGGAGCTCTTTGAACCTGTTCTGGTTCTGAGGGCTGCCCAATTCACAAATCTATTTTTTTCTTTCAAATAAACTCTGACAACTTTAAATTTGCTCAAGGTTTTTCCTTTTTGACAGAGCTGTCATCACCTGGGACTGTGCTGCTTCCCAAACCTCTTGTTCAGACTCCCCACCTCCACCTTCTGTTCTCTGTCCACTTGTTCTGTCTCCGGTCCAGCTGCTCCAGCACGACCCACTCATTGGCCTTGAAGGGCCCTCCATAGTTTCCCTCAATTCACCGGCATTTTCCTTGTCCAGCTCAGAATCTGCAGCCCACAACCACCCTTTGATTTTCACTGAAACCATCTGGGTCAGTCTTGGGTAAACTCAGAGATGGGTTTCCTTTTCCTCCTTGGCTGTTTCTTTTTTTTTTTTTTTTTTTAGAAGTACAATTCATGTCAAGACATGTATTTATTATTATACTTTGGTATGAAATCCCAGGTGTTCTGATCTGGAATAAAAAACCAAAATAAATGAACACAACTTTTAGAAATTCAATGTTTATTATCCACGAATCTTGTATGTTGTTTAAGAGCCCACATAAGAACAGTTTAAGACCATTCAGTGGTTGCTCCCACCCATTCAGTGGCCTGAGCAGTGGGAGCTGCAGACCAGTCTTCCGTGG
>PVKP010031407.1:0-27001 GCA_004027715.1 Plecturocebus donacophilus | reverse complement strand
TCT
The DNA here is from genome assembly GCA_004027715.1 of Plecturocebus donacophilus. NCBI lineage: Eukaryota > Metazoa > Chordata > Mammalia > Primates > Pitheciidae > Plecturocebus > Plecturocebus donacophilus. The sequence goes on along the minus strand of PVKP010031407.1, from coordinate 26,998 downwards.
GGATCCCTCCTTCCTCTGTGGTCCCCTCCCTGTCCCCTGGGTCTCTCTCCCACTTTCTTTCCGGGTTTCGCTCCCTCTTTTCTCCTGTCCTTCCCCTCTCCTCCCGCTCCTCTGTCCTTCCCCGCAGCCGCTTTGGCTCTTTAGCTTTGGCTGGACTCTCCTCTCCCAAGTTCCGCGCGGCTCCGTCCCGGCCTCCTCACACTCCCCGGGGAGGCCCTTGGCGCCCCGCTGGCTCCTCCGCGCTCTTTCCGGCCGCTCACCCCGCACCCGCCCCCACCCCTCTCTTTCTTCCTCCCCGGGCGGCCTCCCCGGCAGCCCCCGCAGCGCCGCCTCCCCCGACTCCGGCAGTCAGAAGAAAAAATCACCGCGTCCCCGAGCGGGGCGGGAGGCGCTGCCTGCCCCAGCGGCAGCCCCCGACACACTGCAGGCGGCCTGCAGTCCCGGAGGCCGAGCGGCCTGCGCCCCGCTGGCACCGCCGACCGCAGCGGCCCGGGGCGGGAGCTGGAGCGCGGGCGCCCGGAGTCCCAGCACTGCCCGCCACGCCGCCGGCGCCCCTAGGCGGGAGGGGGATGCGGGACCCGCAGGGAATTCATTCCTGTCCCAGCCCTGGCCGCCCTTCTGGCGGCGGAATGGCCGGCGAAACCCGCTGTCACCCGAGCAGACGCTGAGGGGAGACGCTAGGCAGCCTCGGGGCGACGGCGGCCAGAGGGCGCGGAGCTAGGAGCACAAAGAACCGGCTGCTGCCGGGCGAGACGGCGGGAAGCTTTCGGAGCCGCCACCGAAGTGGTCGCCCCATTCCTTTCTTCCGTGAACACCTAACTGCAAGCCCCCATGGGCCAGGCACGGGGTACCAGAGATCAATAAAACGGGATCTCTGTCCTCGGGACCCCATGTGGTGAATACCGCGTGGTAAATGAAATCTCAAATCGTGGGAAATTGTGAAAGAAATCACGTTCTGTGCACTTATGCGACAAACAGCTCAACGCATTTCACGTGTATTATATTTTCAGTCCTCATCTGTTCAGAGCTACTATTATCCCACCTCAGAGTAGGAAACTAAGGCTCAGTTGTTTAACTTCATTGCTCAGAGTTACACAGCTAATAGTAAAGAAAGCGGGAATTCTTAAACTGCCTGATGGACTCCAAAGTGGACTTTACTGCTTTCTACTGATAGAAGGTACCATGGATGCTAAACTCTGTTAGGGGGTGAGACCCCCGGTGGTTTCTGAAGGAGTTCAAGACCAGCCTGGCCAACATGCAAGCAAAGTCCTTGCCTATAAAGAAGACATACCCTGTGTATATGCACCTGCTTAGTTTTTATAGCGGCGACTGCATTCTTAACTGGTGCCCAAGGCCCAAGTCTCCTTCCCAAATGAGTCTCTTGCTCCCCAAAATCTCCAGTCATGTGAAACAGCCATGCCTAGTGCTCCTCGAGCATACCAACTATGCTCCCATCTTCAGGACTTTGCTCTTACCCTTCCCCTTCCTCCAGGGACTTTTCTTTCTGCTTTCCTCATATTTTTTCAGCCCCCACTTATTAGAGTCCAAATAACGTACCAGTTTGTCAATAAAGCTTTTCTAGCATCCCCAGGATTTTTCCTGCCTCTGAGCCCCTCCAGTTCTTGCTATCAGCACCAGTCATTGCTTTCTGTTGTTGCCTCATTTACAGACATGCTGTCTTCTAGACTTGAAGATCTTAAAGACAAGGACCATGTCTGATTTCTCCTCCTCTATCTTCTGCTCATAGCACACGCTTTGCAAATGTGGTTAATTATAATGATGCTGGTTATAAGTGATACAAAACACTAGAATTTCTAGCCATAAGAAAAGAGCATGGATTCAGACGTTAAACTGAGCCAGATTCAAATCCTACTGCCTCCATTTACTAATGACGTGACCTTGGGAATCTCTCTGAACTCCTCTGACTCTCAAGTTTCTCATCGATAAAATGGGAACAATGGGCAGAGCGCAGTGGCTCATGCCTATAATCCCAGCACTTGGGGAGACAGAGGTGGGCGAATTACATGAGGTCTGGAGTTCTAGAACCAGCCTGGCCAACATGGTGAAACCCTGTCTCTACTAAAAATATGAAAAATTAGCCAGGTGTAATGGCGGGCACCTGTAATCCCAGCTATGCGGGACACTGGGGCAAAAGAATCACTTGAAGGATGTTTCTGAAGGGAGGTGGAGCTGAGGTCACACCACCTTATTTCAGCCTGGGCGACAGAGCGAGACTCCGTATCAAATAAATAAAATAAATAAATAAATAGAACAATGATAGGGTTATTGGAAGGGTCTAATGAGGTAATGCTTAGCACAGTGTAAAAAGTGATTAGGATATCATACACGCTGAATAGTTGGTATTATTTTTTACTACTGTTAATAAAAATGAAAAAAATGACTAGAGTTTGCTAATTGTTCCAAAGAGCATTTGTTTAATAAAAGTCTGTCACACATGATGAAATTATCTGTCAAAGAATTTCACATTAAAGATTAGTAGTTCTGGAGACTTCCGCACACTTTAGTGAAATTCCATAGCTCTGAGATTTCGCTACCCAATGCCAATGTCTGTGACCCTTGCTCGAAGTTGCCAAAGTATGCTAATATGAACTGCCATTACTTTGTTTCCTGGATTTGAAATGACACTCAGAGCTAACTCAGTCTTCTAGAATGTTGGAGCTTGGAGTTACTCTAGGGACAGCCCTTGTACTGTAAACAAGGGAGCAAGAGCCCTGACAGTCACCTGGCAGGTAAGTGGCAGAGCGGGAATTTTTAACTTCACTATCCCAACCTCTAGTTCAGAGCTCTGCATCACCACCTTGCTGGCTGCTTGCAGAATGAGTAACTCTGGGGAACTCATGCCCCACAGACCAGGAACACTGGGATTTGATCTCCTCCAAGTGAGTTTATTCCCATGAGCTCCACTGAGTGACCTTAGTTATAGACTGCAGGAAGAAGGGTATGACTTGTTTATAGCTGTTAATGTAAAACAGTTCTCTTGCTAAAACCTTCGGCCTCCTCCAGTGGCTGCTATCTAAATACTCCATTTTCCGAGAGTGAGAATAGTTAATGCTCAAAGACGCTAAACGACAGCTGCAGTCTGCAGCTTCCCTCGAGTGTTCCTACTCAGCATTTGAACCCAGCCTCTATGCTGGAACTCAAGTAACCTCACTGCTTTGAAAGGCAGCTCTGGGGAATATTAAAAAGTCGCCAAATCTCTTGGAATTCACCTGCAGAGACACTTCGTACATGGAAGAAAACAGGATGAAAAAAGGCTGCACAGAAGCCTGCCATGCTCCTGACACATTGTGGGCTCCAATATATGGGCTCACTGCTATGGTTTCATCTGAGAAGAAAGCAATGAAGAGAAATAAATGTTGAGTGAATGACTAATTACCAAAGGTATAATTCAATAGTCAGTCACAGCACCATCAGTCATTTCTGAGCAACTAAAATTTCACAAACAGAATCATCACCCACCTGGCTTACAAGGCAGAGCTTGGCTCCTGTCTCAACATTCTGGAACTTTCTCAGATGACAGATTGTAGGAGTTCCTGGCATGTAGAACTCACAATAAAATTTGCCCAGAGGTGCATTTTGCCTGAATCAAATTTAACTGTCACGTGGTTCCCTTGAAGGCACTTGGCAGGGAAGATCCATCCCTGTGGCATAGAAACATGCCTTGATTCATAAGGAAGCCCCATCAAATTCAAGACCCAGACCAGACCCAAATAAAGTTCCCTTCCATCCCTCATATTCTATAAACTCAGCCATAACTTTTATCCCAAGAATCTAGCAGTGTGACCTCATCACAGCCTTGCCCTTACCATGTCCCCACACATGTGACATCTGAACCTTTCACTCGTGATTCATGACTTACACCCCTTCCAGGACAATACTGAGCACCGACCACCACACTGGCTGACATTGCAGGCTCCAGAATCTATGATGCAAACTCCTCTAGACACAGTGATGTCTGCAGTTCCTCCCAAGCTAACTCTCTAGCCTATAGCATTGCATCTATAAATGCATAGAATCCAGGCTGGGCACGGAGGCTCACACCTGTAATCCCAGCACTTTGGGAGGCCGAGGCAGGCAGATCATTTGAGGTCAGGAATTTAAGACCAGCCTGGCCAACATGGTGAAACCCTGTCTCTACTAAAAATACAAAAAAAATGAGCCAGGCATGGTGGTGTACACCTGTAATCCCAGCCTCTCAGGAGGCTGAGGCACAAGAATCACTTGAACCCAGGAGGTGGAGGCCGCAGTGAGCCAAGATATTGCCACTGCACTCCAGCCTGGGTGACAGAAAGAGACCCTGTCTCAAAAAAAATGTATAGAATCCCAGACAGACCCATTTGTTGAGCACTCACAGTGTGCCAGGGACTTAGCTAAACATTCTGTAGGCATTATCTGATTTCATTCTCCCGATAGCCAAGTGAGGTATATTTTATTATGCCCATTTTATATGTGAGGAAACAGAAGCTCAAAGATCAAGTGAATGGTCCAAGGTCACACAACTAACAAGTAGCATAGCAAAATTAGTACCTAGATGTGGCTAACTCCAGATCTCCAGCTGGTAGCCTCTGCACTCCACAGCAGCCTCTATAACGTTGTCTTTCATTGCTGAGGGACAGCTCTACACACTCATGAACACCAAGCAGCCAGTACTGGAGACAGCTGGAACTGGTCTAGCCAGCTCACTCATCCATCTGTTCATCCTTCTAGCAGATGTTGATACCTGCTGTGGGCCAGGCCTGTGGCAGGTGCTGGGGATTTAGAATAAATAGCACAGAAGTCCTGCCCTTAGCATGAGGATTTTGAAGGTAAACAAGGACTTATTCTGGAGGCTGCTCAGTCTGTTGCCTATGTATGTTCACTTATACCAACAGATCATATTTGCAGAGAGCTCTGGGTTACTGAGCTGGGCTTTTGGGGCCTGAGTCATGCAAAGTCCAGAGCACAGGGCCAAGCAGCACTGCTGTTGACACCATGCTCGGTATTTATCCCAAGGGAACTTCAAACTGGAGTAATCCAAAACTTCTCATTTTCACCTCTCTGGAATTGCTCTTTGGCTATACCTTTGAATGACCCAGTAATAGCAATTTTTCTAGAGCCATCATAATTCACATAAAAGTAGTTTGTGTTTCTTCAGTTACTGGCTTAATCCGATATAGAAGGACTGGAGGGCCATGAAGAAATTCCCAAACACCTCCTAACACTCCTTGCAGTTTCATCCTCCTCATGGGAAATGAATGAAGTAGACAGTTGTGACTGACCCTTGTGCTGAAGTCACACCACATCTGTGTGCACGCTTCCAGAAGCTCTACTTCTTGCAACAGGTGGAACATGAAAGAGGTGCAAGACTTCTGTAATAACTTCTCCTTGTCCAGCAATTATATTCACTTACACACTTTAAGTATTCTTGTTAAGGACGGAGAAAGCCTGCCCCTTGGGACTGCCCATTCCAACAGGGAAGCACTCCAGTTTCTTCCCCTAGGGAGGTAAAGAACCTTGATAGTGCTGATAGAACTTGGCCATGGCCGTGCATGGTGGCTCACGCCTGTAATCCCAGCACTTTGGGAGGCCAAGGCGGGTGATCACCTGAAGTCAGGAGTTCAAGACCAGCCTGGCTAACATGGCAAAACCCTGTCTCTACTAAAAATTCAAAAATTAGCCGAGCGTGGTGGTGCATGCCTATAATCCCAGCTACTTGGGAGGCCGAGACACATGACTTGCTTGAACCCCAGATATAGAGGTTGCAATGAGCTGAGGTCACACCACTGCTCTCCAGCTGGGCAACAGAGTGAGACCCTGTCTCAAAAAATAAAAATAAAAATAGAACTTGGCCAGAAAAAGCTTGTCCAGAGCAGGAAACTGACTTCTATGTTTACCCACTAAGACCAACTACACCAACCCAGCTAATCCTATTCAAACTTCCAGAGCAACCCCACCTTTGGTGACAAACTAAAAAACAGTGCAGATTGCATCTGAATGTTGCTGAGTAACACTCTCCATAGAGAAAAAAGATGAACAAAGACTATTCCTTTGACTTGTCTCTAGATCGTTGTGCCTGAAATAGCCATCTCATTCATTAAAGAAAAGAATCTACATTGGCCTACACCAGAGAAGATATATCCCTGATATTGGCAAGATCCTACACAGAGGTTTCTTATAAGGGTAAACACATATGGATCAAAAAGCATTATGTTCGCTGATGGGGAAATGACATTATGAACAAGGTGGGGTAATAGGTTTTCACTTTTCCTAGTTTTATTCCTTTTGTGTTCAAGTGGTTTTATGCTGTGCTGGCTTAAGACAAGGTACTCCAAATGGTTTTTGCCCCTACAAAGTGTATACAGTCTGTTCATTCCTGCCTACTTGAATGAACCCAAATGCAGGTACCCAAATACAGGTCCCAACAAGCCTGCCTCCTCCAGGAAGTCTGCTGTAATTTGTGTACTGGATTTTTTTTTCAAGCCTTTTTAGGATGCACCCTTGAAACCTTAGTTAGACAGTATTAATGGCCTGATGACTTCAAAACAGGATAAAATCACCATGAGAGGAAAAATATCTTTTGTCCATTAGATGAGAAGGCAGATGAAAAACTGGAATTGTCAAATGACTTTTTAAAAACAGCTTGACTGTCAATCAGGTGGCCTTTCCCGTGAAACTACTAAATATATACAACTGTAGCTTAGTATTCCTGTGCAAAGTAGCAATATACTACTGATATTTTTGTTACTTGTCTGCCAGCTATTTAAAAAATTTTATATGATGGTACATTCTTTTAAGGGAACACATTACTTCTAAAACTTATTCTAAAGAATTAACTGTAGCTGACTGGGCATGGTGGCTCACATCTGCAATTCCAGCACTTTTTGGGAGGCCAAATAGATGGATTACTTGAGACCAGCCTGGCCAACATGGTGAAACCCCATCTCTACTAAAACAAATATTAGCTGGGTGTGGAGGCGCACACTTGTAATCCCAGCTACTTGGGAGGCCAAGATGGGAGGATTACTTGAGCCTGGGAGGCAGAGGCTACAGTAAGCCAAGATCGTACCACTGCACTCCAGCTTGAGCAACACAGTGCGACTCTGTCTCAAAAAAAAAAAAGAATTAATTGTAGCTGTCCACAAACATTCCATTGTGATAATATTTTATATAACAGAAAAAAGTAGGGACACATGTAAGTAAATTGTAGTATATCCACTGGAGAATACCACACAGTCATTAATAATCACATTTAATAATATCTAAAAATATGGCAAATTATTCATCATGTATTGTTAGAGTTTAAAAAGCTATATGGAATGCATATTATCCCAATTTTGCACATGAAAGATGTTTATTGCATAAATACAAGGAAATTCTGACATTGACAACAAGACGGATGAATCTGGAAGATACTATGCTAAGTGAAATAAGCCAAATGCAGAAAGACAAATACTGCATGATCTCACTTACATGTAGAATCTAAATTAGTTGAACTCATACAAGCAGAGAGTAGAATGGTGGTTACCAAGGCTAGTGGGAGGGGGAAATGGGTAGATGATGATTAAAGGGTACCAAGTTTCAGTTAATAAGCAAGATAAATAAGCTCTGGAGATCTAATGTATAGCATGGTGACTATTGTTAGCAATACTGTTTTGTACAGTTGCAATTTGCTGAGATGGTAGATCTTAAAGCGTTCTCACCACTACATTATATACATATATATATTTACACACACACACACACACACACACACACACACACACACACACACATATTAGGGCTGGGTGTGGTGGCTCACTCCTGTAATCCCAGCACTTTGGGAGGCCCAGGCGGGCAGATGACAATGTCAGGAGATTGAGACCATCCTGGCCAACATGGTGAAGCCCTGTCTCTACTAAAAATACAAAAATTAGCTGGGCATGGTGGCACGTGCCTGTCATCATAGCCACTCTGGAGGCTGAGGCAGGAGAATCTCTTGAACCAGGGAGTCAGAGGTGGCAGTGAGCCGAGATCGTGCCACTGCACTCCAACCTGGCAACAAAGCAAAACTCCATCTAAAAAAAAAAAAAAAAAACCTAAAGTTTGTACACCTTAAATATATATAATTTCTATTTGTCAAACATACTCCAATAAAGTTGGAAGCAGCAAAAAAAAAAGAAGTCCACATACAAAGGAAGCCCTAATTCCAGGGATGGGCACTAGGTCATGCCTGACCAATCACAGCATCACAGCCCCTACCACAGGGATTGCTTAAGGAATGGAGTTTGCTCTAATCATATCCAATAAAGTTTTGTAGAACTGCTGAGAGAGAAACACATGATCTTTCCTACTGAACTTAAATCAGGAAAGACAAAAGGCTGACACTGCCAGAAGCCTTCTCACTACCACTTACAGCCTGAAGGTGACATCAATCCAGGGAGAACTAGTGCCAAGAAACAGAGTAAGATTTGGATCTAGTGATATCATTTGATCCCCCGGATCAAACCATACCTGAAGCTATACTATTCCTGTACTTTTTAGTTGCACAACCTAGTAAATTTTCCCCCACTTTTTTTTTACTCAGGCCAAGATGAACTGAGTTTTCCATTGCTCACATACAAGAGAATCCTAAATGATATGCTCTCAAGTTCAATACCCATTTCCAAATACTAGAGAGATGGTCAAACACACCTTTTAGAAATTATAAATGTCCTACAGAAGCTGAAAAACTCTCCATGAGAGTAATTATCATAGTTATTATCCTACTAAGAAATCTGAAACCAGAAATCTATTTTTGACTTTCATTATCCCATTTGATCAGACAATTACACCTCTGAATAACCACTCCTCCCTCAGAGGGGCTATTATGAAGAAAAAAGAGGGATCAAAATACATTAAAATGCTTAAAACAGCACCTGACACACAGTGCCTTCTCAACAAACCTTAGTCTCCTTTTCCTAGAATATAATGGCCAAACACAAAATGCACGCAGATAAGCTCGCACATTATCAAGACCTACACAGTTGTCTAAAATAATGTTCTTTGGACCTATTTTCCATTGAAACATGGTCAGAGCATCGAATATTTGTAAGAAGACATCCCCAACGCAGTGATAGTGTTATGCTTACAAATGAGAGGCCAAAATATGCATTATATGAGGACATCACAGTGGACACTTTTGCAGAACAATTGCCATGACAGAATTGACTCCAGGCAGAATTTGTCAGATGGGAAGCAGAAAGGCCTACCAAGGACAAAGTACAATGATGCGTTTGATGTGTTGACTGAGAAAAACAGTCCCAGAGAATCTGAGGAACCTGTACTGACACAGAACTGCCAAGAGGATGTATGTCCCAAAGCCTGGCCTTCTTTTTGAAGATGCTACTGACGCTCCTAAGAGGACAAAGTATTACAATCAGCATGTGTTTGAAATCAGACAGACCTAAGTTATAATCAAGATAATTATAATCCCTGCTTACTGGCTAAGTGGCCTTGAGCTACTTTTTTTTTTTTTTTTTTTTTTTTTTTTTTTTGACACAGGGTCTTGCTCTGTCATGCAGTGGTGTGAGCATGGCTCACTGCAGTCTCAACTTCCTGGGCTCCTGTTATCCTCCTACCTCAGCTTCCCGAGTAGCTGGGACTACAGGTGCATGCCAGCACATCTGACTAATTTTTTTTGATGTTGTGTAGAGATGGGGTCTCATTATGTTGCCCAGGCTGATCTTGAACTCATGGGCTCAAGCAATCCTCTTGGTTGGCCTCCCAAAGTACTGGGATTACAGGTGTGAGCCACTGCACCCACTTGAGAAATGCACTAAGCTATTTCTTAAACTCACAAAATCTGTTTTCTTATCTGTGATATTTGGATAATAATATATACCTGGTAGTATCTCCTTTTCTCCAAGATGTGACAGTCATTAGGGATGCTCAGAGTCCTGTTCTCTTGCCAGGCATGTGTAGGTCTGTACTTCCCTACCTTCTTTGAAGTCAGATGTGTTCTTATGATTTCCTTTGGGAAGTGAAATGTGTGCTGAAGTGACTTAGGTCTGTTGAGGTGGAAGCTTTATGAACCAGAGCATGATTTGTTAGGTCCTCTTCCACCTGACAAGGTGATTCTAGAAGCAAGTATCCAGATTGGACCTCTGTCAGCCTGAGCCCTCAGGTGTCTATGATGGACAAAATTCCCTGCTGAACTTCCGTGGATATGTATCATGAGCAAGAAATTGATTTTGACTTGCTTCCTGAACATAACCAAACCCATCTTGTTTGATACATCAGGTTAGATCCTTTAATGTACATGAAGTCATTTGGAGATATTCAGTATAAATTTTAATACACTCAAAGCTTTGAACTTCTCCATATATTACAATCAAGGTTAAGATATTTCTAGAATTGTAAGCATAAAGTTAGGAAGATTCAAACTAAAATGGACAGGATTAGAAAGGATTGATACTACTCAGTGCCAGGCGAGATGTAGGATGACAAGTATTTTCACACCCTGCTGTAAGGAATGTAAATTGCCTAACCCTTCTGAAGGACAGTCTAGCCCTGTCTATGAAAATTTGACCTACTTTAGACATTTCTTTTTAGAAAATCATATACTCATGCAAAGAAGTATGTATAAGGATGTTATTGATGTACTGGTTATAAGAGTGAAATATTGGAAATAACCTAAGTGTCTAACAATAGGAGGCTGGTTATATAAAGCATAGTAAATATACATCAGGAATACCAGGCAAAACATAAAAAACAATTAGGTCAATTTATATTTTTTAATACAAATATATCTGTGATATATTATTTGTAAAAGGCAAAGTAAAAATAGTATATATGGTATGATTGTGTCTTCATAAATGTACATTTGCAATACTGTAAGATAAGCTACCAAAATGCTACTAATGGTTATCTTTATGTAATAAGCTACAGTTAATTTTCATTTTTTTTTCCTTTTATGCACCTACTTCTTAAAAAAAAAAAAAACTATAAACATACATTATTACTTTTTTAATCAGAAGAAAGTAATAAAGCTCTTTCTATTCTGAAAATGGAGGGGAATGAATGGGAGGAGATTGGCAGAGGCAAAGGCAGACAGAGAGAGTGAGAGAGAGAAGGATTAACCTCAGTGCTAACCTCAGATTAGCAGCAGTGACCAAGCGATTGTCTGTAAACCCTGGCTGCAAGATTGGGACACACCCAAGTTCTGTGGAGAAGAGTTATGTTTAAAATGATTGTAATGACACAATACCAAAAGCTAATCAGCTACATCAGACCCTGAGAAAAGACATTTTTAAAAGGTTGCTCAGGGTGGACTATAGAAAAAAAGGAGTGAAACAGCCAAATGTGTCCCTGTGTCTAGTGTTGCTCTGTGCGATATGGCAGCCACTAGCCACACGTAGCTATTGAACACTTGAAATGACATTAATTCAAATTGAGATGTGGCATAAGCATAAGATAAACAATGGCCTTCAAAGACTTAATATGAAAAAAGAATGTAAACTATCTTATTAATAATTCTAACATAGATTGTGTGTTGAAATATTTTTCATATATTGGATTAAAGAAAGTACATTATTCAGATTACCTCTGCCTGATCCTATTTACCTTTTTAATGTGGCTACTAGAAGGCTTAAAATTCCATACATGGCCCACATTTTATTTCCACTGGACAATGCTGGTCTAGATTATTGTCCTGAGGGAAGATTGTCAGCTCTGGCTTAATTCACCTGAACCAACTTATCCAGAATTTACATTTGTTAAATATACATATTTACACCAAAGAGAATGATTTCCAACACTTTTTAAAAGTTTGGCACTTTTTTCTTTTTCCTGATTTGCCCACTTTTGAGCACTTTCCATGAATACCAATCTAATGCTATTTCTATTTCTATCTAAGCCTATTTCTGTCTCAATTTTAAGTTAAAATACTAATCAGAAAATAACATTTGGAGAAAGTTAGATTCAGAAAAAGGGAAACTTATCCCTGTGACTAGGAGAACAGCATAGCATTTCACATTTTTCTGTCATCATTTTTATTTCTTTTCAACAAGGAGAAAAAGGCAGGTGGCTCATTGCAGAAAACTCAGAAGTGCAAATCGGCTTCTCCTTTGAGTATAATTTAAGCAGGTAGCCAGATCCTCTCCATGGATTTCATACCAACATAAATTCCAGATGGACCAAAGAGATGCTTTTTAAGCCATAAGAAAAACTATATGAATATTAAATGTTCTATGTATTTAACCATTGGAACAGGACGATTTTTTAAACTACAAAGAAGAAGAAAAAAGTGGCTAGAATAGACTATCTACAAATTTAAAACTTCTACATATAAAAAAGTATAGAAACAACAGATGAGAGAAAATAATTACAGCAAGTATTACAAACATTATATAAACTTTCAAAAATGTGTAGATCTTAGACAAACCAATTTTAAAAATACTTTCACCTTGACATGGTTTGGATGTTTGTCCCCTCCAAATCTCATGTTGAAATGTGATTCCCAATGTGATTGCCTGGTGGGAGGTGATTGGATCATTGGGGCAGATCCCTCATGAACATGAATGGTTAACACCCCTTGGTGATAAGTCAGTTCTTGTTCAGTTAGTTCACATCAGATTTGATTGCTTAAGAGTCTGGAACTATGCCCTTGTCTCTCTCTGTGGCTTCCTCTCTCACCATACAATTCATCTGCTTTCCCTTCACCTTCCACTGTGATTGAAAGCTTCCTCAGGCCCTTACCTGAAGCAGATGTCAGCCCCACACTTACTATACAGCTTGCAGAACCATGAGCCAAATTAAACCTCTTTTCTTTATAAATTACCCAGTCTTGGGTATTTATAGCAACCCAAGAATGGACTAACACAGAAAATTGGTACTGAGGAGTCAGACATTGCTATAAAGATACCTGAAAATGTGGAAGTGGCTTTAGAACTGGGTAATAGACAGAGGCTAGAAGAGTTTGGAGGACTCAGAAGAAGACAGGCAGATAAGGAAAAGTGTGGAACTTCTTAGAGACTAGTTAAATGGTTGTGACTGGAATACTAATAGAAAATACAGATACTGAAGGCCAAGCTGATGAGGTCTCAGAAGGAAATGAGGAAGTTATTGGGAAATGGAGTAATGGTCACCCATGTTATGCTCTAGCAAAGAATTTGGCTGTACTGTGTTCATGTCCTAAGGATCTGTGAAAATTCGAACTTAAGAGTGACAACCTAGGATATCTGGCAGAAAAATTTCTAAGTGCAAAGCATCCAAAAAGTGGTCTGCCTGCTTCTAACAGCCAGCAATCAGATACAGGAGCAAAGAAATGACTTAAAGTTGAAACTTATATTTAAAAGGGAAACAAAGCATAAAAGTTTGGAAAACTTGCAGCCAGCCATGTGGCAGAGAACAAAAAAACATTTTTCAGAGAGGAATACAAACAGGCTGTGGAGCAACCACTTGCTAGGGGGATTAGCATGACTAAAAGGGTGCCAAGTGCTAATATCTAAGACAATGAGCAAAAGGCCTCAAAGGCACTTCAGAGATCTTGGGGACAGCCCCTCTCATCACAGGCCTGGAGGCCTAGGTGGAAAGAATGGTTTCAGAGGCCAGATCCAGGGCCTTGCTGTCCTGCTCAGCCTTAGAACACTGCTCCCCACATTCCAGGTGCTCTGGCTCCAGCCTTAGCTCAAAGGGGCCCAGATATAGCTCAGGCTGCTGCTTCAGAGGGTGAAAGCTATAAGCCTTGGCAACTTCCACACAGTTTTAAGCCTGTTGGCACACAGAATGTAAGAGTGAATGAGGTTTAGCAGCTTCCATTTCAATTTTAGAGCCTAGGTGCTGGGACAGAAGCCTGCCCAAAGGGCAGAGCCCTGGCAGAGAGCCTCTACTAGGGCAGCTCTGAGAGGAAATGTGGGGTGGGATCCCCCAGAGTACCCACTAAGGCACTGCCTAGCAGAGCTTTGGGAAAGGGCTGTCGTCACTCTCCAGGCCCAAGAATGGTGGAGCCAGCAGCAGCTTGCATTCTCAGCCTGGAAAAGCTGCAGGCACTGGACTCAGCCTATCAGAGCAGCCACGTGGGCTGCATCCAGCAAAGCCACAGAAGTGGAGCTGCCAAGGCCCTGGAAGCCCACTCCTGCACTAGTGTTCCCTGGATGGAGGACATGATGTCAAAGGAGATTATTTCGGAGCTTTAGGATTTAATGGCTGCTCTGCTAGGTTTTGGACTTGCTCGGAGTCTGTTGCCCCCTTCTTTTGGCCGATTCCTCCCTTTTAGAATAGTAATATTCCCAATGCCTGTACCATCATTGTATCTGGGAAGTAAATAACTTGTTTTTGATCTCACAGGTTCATAGGTGGAAGGAACTCATCTCCAGATGAGACTTGGGACTTGGGAATTCTGAGTTAAGACTTCGGAGGACTATTATGAAGGCATGATTATATTTTGAAATGTGAGAAGGACATGAGATTTGGGGAGCCAGGGGCAGAATGATATGATTTGGATGTTTGTCCCCTCCAAATCTCATGTTGAAATATGATTTCCAATGTGATTGCCTGGTAGGAGGTAATTGGATCATGAGGGCAGATCCTCCATGAATGGTTAACGCCCCTTGGTGATAAGTCAGTTCTTGCTCAGTTAGTTCACATGAGATTTGATTGTTTAAGAGTCTGCGACCACACCCTTGCCTCTCTCTGGCTTCCTCTCTCACCATATGATTCATCTGCTTTCCCTTCACCTTCCACCATAACTGTAAGCTTGCTGAGACCCTCACCAGAAGCAGATGCCAGCCCCACATTTCCTATACAGCCTGCAGAACTGTGAGCCAAATTAAAACTCTTTTCTTTATAAATTACCTAGTCTCAGGTATTTCTTTTTTTGTTTTTGTTTTTATTTTATTTTGGTTTGTTGTTGTTGTTGAGACAGGGTCTCTCTCTCTCTCTCTCTCTCTCTCTCTCTCTCTCTCTCTGTCACCCAGGCTCGTGTGCAGTGGTGTGATCATGGCTCACTGCAACCTCAAACTCCCGGGCTGAAGTGAACCTCCCACCTTAGCTTCCCAAGTAGCTGGGACTATAGGTGCATGCCACTGTGCCTAGCTAATTTGTTTTTTAGAGATGGGGGTCTCATGATGTTCCCCAGGCTGGATTAGGTATTTCTTTATAGCAACACAAAAACAGACTAATGCAGACTCCCAAAAGTAAAGATCTGAATTCATAATTTATCAAAGAATTATAGCTAGCAGGCCAGGTATGATGGCTCATGCCTGTAATCTCAGCACTTTAGGAGGCCAAGATGGGTGGATCACGAGGTCAGGAGTTCGAGACCAGCCTGGCTAACATGGTGAAACCCTGTCTATACTAAAAATACAAAAATTAGCCAGGCATGGCGGTGCATGCCTGTAATCCTAGCTGTGAGGGAGGCTGAGACAGAATCGCTTGAACCCAGGAGGCGAAGGTTGCAGTGAGCCAAGATCAAGCCACGGCACTCCAGCCTGGGTGACAGAGATGAGACTCCATTTCAAAAAAAAAAAAAAAAAAATTATAGCTAGCTAGCAAAGAATCTCATGAAAAAATGTTCAGTCTCCCTTGAAAATAATCCAGTGCAAATTAAAACAAAAGATATCTATGCCACCAGATATTTGTTTCACCAGATATATATTCCACCAGATAGATATTCCATCAGATATATATTCTGTTGCTTTATTTGGTGCTGGTGAGAATACAGTAAATGGGCACTAACTTATTTCTGTTGGTTCTAAAAATTGGTATAAACTCTTTGAAAAAATTTCCAGTGAAAAGTCTTTTGTTGTTGTTGATTTTTTTTGTTTTTGTTTTTTTAGACAGAATCTCACTCTGTCACCAGGTTGGAGTGCAGTGGCATGATGTCAGCTCACTGCAACCTCCACCTCCTGGGTTCAAGCAATTCTCCTGCCTCAGCCTCCTGAGTAGCTGGGACTACAGGTGTGCACCACCATGCCCAGCTAATTTTTGTATTTTTAGTAGCGATGGGGTTTCACCATGTTGAGCAGGATGGTCTCCACCTCCTGACCTCGTGGTCCACCCACTTCGGCCTCCCAAAGTGCTGGGATTACAGGCATGAGCCACCTGCCTGGCTTGTGAAAAACTTTTGATATAGTAATTCTGCATCTGGGAATCCATCTTGAGAAAAACTTACAAACACAAACACAAAAGTCTTTATAAGCAAAAATATTTGTCCCAGGGTTATTTATATCAAAAAATTAAAAAATCTTAAATTTTCAAAAATAAAGAAAAGCTTAAGTAAAATATAGTATATACACTCAATGGAATATTGTATAGTCAATAAAAATGTTTCCTCAGCCTACAGACTAACATAGAAGGTAGAGTGATAAAATATTTAGTGAAAAAACAGGATCTCAAATTGTATACATAGTTATAACTATGTAAAAACTATTCTGTTTTTAAACTTAGAAGGAAATGTTCTTTTTATTTATCTTTCAGTAGTGCAACAATGAGTTACATTTTTCTTGTTTCTTTGTTTCTGAACTCTTTTTTAATGCTTTATAAATTAATATTATGGTAGGCTAAATAGCAGAAAGGAGTATTATGGTAGACCACCCCAAAGATGTCCACATCCCAATCCCCAGAACTTCTAAATATGTTACCTTACATGGTAAAAGGGACTTTGCAGATGTGATTAAGAGCTCAGGTGGGGAGACGACCTGGATTGTCCAGGTAGGCCTAATATAATCACAAGGGTCCTTATAAGAGGTAGGCAGAGGGGCAAGGGAGAAGACAGTCGATGTGGTGACAGAAGCAGGGGGTGTAGTCAGAGAAACAGATTTGAAGGAGCTATACTCCTAGCTTTAAAGATGCAGGAAGGGTTCCTTGACATGTACAGTTGAAAAAAAAAAAGATGCAGGAAGGGACCCTGAGTGAAGAATTGCAGGTGGCCTCCAGAAACTGGGAATGACGAGGAAATATTTTCTCCTAGAGCCTTCAGAAGGGACACACCTCTTAAGACATCTTGATTTTAAGACTTCTGATCTCTAGAACTGTAAAATAATAAATTTGTGGGCCAGGTGCAATGGCTCATGCCTGTAATCCCAGCACTTTGGGAGGCTGAGACAGGAGGATCACTTGAGCCCAAGAGTTCAAGACCAATCTAAGCCACATGGTGAGACCCTACATCTACAAAAAATAAAATTAGCTGAGCATAGTGGTGTACATCTGTAGTCCCAGCTACTTGGGAGCTTAAGATGGGAGGACCTCCTGAGCCCAGGAGGTTGAGGCCACAGTGAGCCACACAGTGAGCCATGATCATGCCACTGCACTTCATCCTGGGCAACAGAGCCAGACCCTATCTTACTTAAAAAAATAAAAAGAAGTATGTTGTCTTAAACTACTAAATTGTGATTGTTACATCAATAACAGAAAATAAATAGAAATATATATAATTTTTATGATGGAAAAAACTTTACTTGCTTAAGGCAGGCTTTATTTGGTTTAAAAGAGCCTGAAAATAAAATGTGGGTTAATATTTGTAGTCCAGTATTACTTTGGCTTTTAGGTGCCAGAAGCTATAAACTGCAATCGAGCTTAATATGTTTCTGATGAATGTCTTGGTTTTTTCACTCCCACTGTCAACACAGAAATGCCTCATCACAGAGCAACAAACATTGAATTTGGGTTAATTTGCTTAATAATGACATCTAGTGCACAAAAGTCTAAGATGCAAACAATAAGCAGCAGGAAGGAGAAGCTAAAAAGTAAAAAAGGGAAAGTTGATGAATCATAAATAAAACACCCCCTGAGTTGAGCAACTCTAGATTTATGCAAACTCAACATTGCACAAATGTTTCCAAAGGCACATACTGCAATTTCAGAAAAATAGAAAGTTATAAGATCGGCAATGGGCAATAGAAATACAAAGCAACTATTATCTCCTTACTTCAATCCAGTTTTTTGTTCCGTTTTTGACTCTTGGTTTGATTTCCAGTTAATAGTCTTGCCCTTGCTGCTTTGGTCTGGGTGGTTCCAGATTTCTGGAGTGTCTGGCTCTTATCCTTCAGCTTCCTCCCATCCACATACCCATCATACACACACACGCACACACACACATGCACACACACACACACACACACATGTAGCTCTGCTCCACTCATTTTCTCCATTCAGCACTATTTCTGACTTTATGGCTGCCCTAGCTATCAAGACACAATCACCAGTCTTGAGCTCTAGGAGACGGTGTGGTGGTGGGAGCATGAATTAGGGGAGGTTGACAACCTTAGGCAAGTAGGCAAACATATCTTTGAAATAAGAAGAGAAAGCAGGAAGGAAAGAGTGGGGGAAGAAAGGGAGAAGGAGAGGAAGAGAAGAGGGAAGGGAAGGGAAGCAAAGAGGAGAAAGGTATAAAAACTGCACAACATAAAACAGTCACCAGTCACCATAGGGAGAAAAGACTCAGCTACAGAAACCATCCCGTCACAGATGAAATGTTTTAACAAATACTCATTTTAGGTAAATGGCTCATTAGCTGACTTGGCTTATGGCTGAACTCATTTTAGTGAGCTGGCCTATTTTCCAAGGATGCCCAAGCACAGGCACATGTGTACACCGCCTGGCAGGTTTGCTCCAACCTGAAAGTAAGGAAAAGGGCCTCCAGCCATCCTGGCTAGCTTGGAGACAGTCTACTCAGATCCCCTCATTATCTGGTTCTGTCTGCATTCATCAAGCAGCCTTCTCGTAATAATTTGGCTTCCCG
This sequence comes from Plecturocebus donacophilus, assembly GCA_004027715.1. Lineage (NCBI taxonomy): Eukaryota > Metazoa > Chordata > Mammalia > Primates > Pitheciidae > Plecturocebus > Plecturocebus donacophilus. The sequence goes on along the minus strand of PVKP010031407.1, from coordinate 8,301 downwards.
TGCGGATATTCCTACCAGGAGGGAACAAGCTGACCTGTGAGCAGGAGTCTTCTATTCCCATTGGCAGTTATTCTGCAGGGAAATTAATAAATCAGCATTCTCTTGGGAATTTGATTTGCATATCCATTCTCTAGAGTCAAAAAAAAGTTATGTTAATGTGTTAGTTAAGGCCTTTTGGGTCAGTGAAACCCACTCTATCTAGCATTAACAAAATGTAAAATAATTATTATAAGATGGTAGTTGTATGCCGCAGAACTCAAGGGAAGAAAGGGCTGTTGGAACTGAAAACCAGAAACTGAAAGCCATCAGGATTGAAGCCTCTGCCTTCACTCTTGGTCTGTACTAGGAGAAACTTTCTCTACTCCAAATGCATGGGTTTTCCACACCAAGCAATAATCCAATTCTATATGGACACCGACTGGGTGCCCTAAAATTGAATTCAACTCTGACACTAACTAGCCAGAGTTATTGCAGACCCGACAGATTAGAGGTTTAGTCCTATAAGACTGCCTCTCATTTCAGATGCCAACTGCAAGCATTTGGTCCCCAGGTTATTCACACTTCTTTCTGACTTGTCCACAACCCACTCCTCAGGTTTAATAATTTACTACAATGGTTCACAGAATGCAGGGGAGAACTTTACTTATGCTTCCTGGCTTATTATAAAAAACACAAATGAACAGACAGGTAAGGAGGTATAGAGTAAGGGCCAGCAGGGTCCGGAGTGAAGGAACTTCTGAACTGCTGGGGTCAGGGTGTGCCTTCATGCTGGTGCATAGATGTGTTTACCAACCAGAAAGCTCTCCAACCCCATCATTGAGGGTCATTATGGAGGTTCCATTTCATAGGCATGAATGATTAAATCATTGGCCACTGGTGATTGAACTCAATCTCCATCTCCATCCCTTTTCCCCTTCCCACGGGTCAGCAGGCGGGGTTGGAAGTTCCAGTCTTCTAATCACCTGGCTGGTTCCTCTGGTAACCAGGCTGCACCCTCCAAGAATCACCCCATTCACATAGATGCAGGTATGATTGCAAGAGGCTTATTAAAAATGAGAAAAGATGTTTCTCTCACACCTATCATTCAGGATATTCGAAGGATTTTAGAAATTCTGTGCCAGGAACCAGGGACAAAAGCCAAATATTATAACAAAACATACTCCTCTGACCCTCTACACTCAAGAAGTTACAAAGGTTTTAGAAGCTCTGTGCCAGGAACCAGAGGCAAAGACCAAATATATATTTCTAATTATATTACAGCATCACAGTCCGCATCTCACACTCTTGCTGATGCTCTCCTCTCCCACTCTCAGGCTGCATGCACACTCCTTTCTGTTTCTCTCTTTACATCTGTTTCTCTGGTGCACACATGCTCTCTCTTCCTCTCTTTCTATCTCTCCAAATCTACTTTCTCTGCTTCTCAGATATGCAGCTTCAGAAAGCTGCTTCTCACCTGCCTCAGTCCCTGCACCCAAGATGAACATCCATGAATCCAAGTTCTACAGTCTCACAAAGAAAATCTGATTGGCCCAATTTGGGTCGAGTATCCAGCCCTGATCAAATTATCTGTGGGTGGTGGAGGGAGCTGGGAGTAGGAGGACAGAGTAGGCCCAGCTTCATGAAGTTGAGAACAATTTCCAGAAGAATAAGGAAGACTATGGATGGAGTAAGTATCCCCAAAATTGTCACAGGTCTCCAAACTCTGAGATTCAGAGGTGTTTCTGAATTTAGAAATGTTTTGGATTCTAGAATATGGTCTTGTGCCTCATATAACATCATACCCCAGTGGAGTCTAGGGCAGTTTCCCATAATCATATACACCAATCTTTATGCAACGAAAACATGAACATTTGTGTAAAATAGGAAATAAGTATTATGAGTAGTTTCACATGAGTTCAAATCGGGTTTGCCTCCAAAGGTTATAAAAATACTTCTGGCTTTTATTGTTTCTGGATTTCAAAGTTGCAGCTGAAGGATTTAGGCTGAAGACCACACTGCAATGCTATGAAGGTGCTTCCTCAAGAGGTTCCCTAGGTCTTTGCTCCTCCAATTGTGGTCTCTGGACCAGCAGCATGAATGTCACCTGACAGCAGGGGCCGGGGTCGGGGGAGGTAGGGGTTGTTAGAAATGCTGAATCTCAGGACCCAACCCAGATATGCTGAATCAGAATCTGCATTTTAAAAAATGCCCAGGCACTTCATGTGCTTATTAAACTTTGCAAAACACTGCTCTAAGTGACAGCATCCCTAAGTCCCTGGTCTTTGTACACAAGAATTGCAACATACATGTATACAATCATCCTTTCTTATGAGTTTTTTGAAAATAGCTCCAACCATAATTTTTACAATAACAAGGAAGAAACCACTTTAACTCCAGATCTGTGCTATACCACTTACCACCCTGCTCAACAGATGCAGTCTCTCTAGCTGCCACGAAACATCATTTAACAATTCTTCCTGTATTGGTATTTAAGCTTACACACCTGGGGAGAGGCTTCTTTTTATGAAACTGTCTATCAGAGGACATCTGTATAATCCTTCATAAAAATGGATCAAATAGGCTGGGTGCAATGGCTCATGCCTGTAATCCAGCACTTTGGGAGGCCGAGGCAGGTGGATTGCCTGAGGCCAGGAGTTTGAGACCAGCCTGGCCAACGTGGTAAAACCTCATCTCTACTAAAAATATAAAAATTAGCTGGGCATGGTGGGGTGCCTGTAATCCCAGCTACTCAGTAGGCTGAGGCAGGAGAATCACTTGCACCCGGGAGGCGGGGGTTGCAGTGAGCCGAGACTGTGCCATTGCACTATACCCTGGGTGCAAGAGCAAAATTCTGCCAAGAATAAAAAAGGATCAAATAGGATATAAAGTGGCTTGGGACTACAACTAATAAATTATTTAATAAAGAGTGCAAGCAAGTGAAACGCAGAGCAGTGGCCCAAGCATCAGCTCTCTTTGCCCTTTGTATAAAGAGTAGAATTTTTAGAAGGGCTAACAATATAGAGACCCTACCCAGAATGCATTTGCAATTCAGTGACAGTCTTTTGACATAACACTTTTTACCTTGCACTTTGTTATTCTGGAATTCATAAAGGTAATAAGAAAGAAGTAGATAGCGAGGATTTTCTCGAATAAGAGGTTTATTCATTGAATTTACTTTCTAAAGATTTTTGGGAGTAGAAGAACCCTTCAAAATCCCAAGAAAATAACAAAGTTATAAGCACAGAAGCACCTCTCAGACTGTTATTGCGTCATGCCTGCTAGAAGCAGCAAGAAGAAAATAATTTAGAAAACAACAGTGACACTGGCAGCTTTTAGGAAATTTCAGCCACTGTGGAGAAAACTCTGAGAATCTGCAAAAATTAGGTGATTCTTTTTCAGCAAACTAACATCCATAAGCGGAAGCTGACCAGGCAACAGCAGTCAGGTGCATTCCATGGGATGCTTTTCTACCCAGAGTCCCCTCTGGCAGAGTGTGTTCTCACCCCACCAAAGGGCCAGTCTGCCAAGACTGCCCTCAAACCAGAGCTGCAGTGGGTTCCTCATGCTAACACCCTGTGCTTCACATTTCCACCAGTCCTATCACCCAGAATGTCGGTTGGCTCTTCCTCTCACCTCTCCTCTGATCAGAACCCTACCACCAACCCCCCAATATCCCCAAACATTTCACTTGGGACTTTTGGAATCTAACTCCCCCCCTCCCCAAATTTCTGAAGAATGTTCCCTCTGTTTTCTCCTTGAGCTAAAAACAGTATCTTCTCTGCTATGGGTAAAACTTGTCCCCTGAAAAAGGTATGTTGAAGTCCTGACCCCAGTACCTTAGAATGTGACCTTATTTGGAAATAGGGCCGTTGCCAATGTAATTAGTTAAGATGACGTCATACTGTAGCAGCATGTGTCTCTAATCCAATATGACTAGGGTCCTTATAAGAGGGCCACATGGTGACACAAACCCAGGATTCCATGCAATAACACAGGCAGAAAGTAAGGTGATGCTTCCACAAGCCAAAGAATGCTAAAGATTGCCAGCAAATCACCAGAAGCTAGAAACAGACAGAAGGATTTCCCTAGGTTTCACAGGAAGCATGATCCTGCCAGCACCTTTATTACTGGTAGAGGGTCTTGACTGCAAGTTGTCCAGGTTCTTGGCATTTTGAACAAAGAATTGGAAGAAACTCACAGCAAAGCAAGGAAACAATGAAACAATGAAGGAATGAAAGCAGGGATTGATTTAAAGTTAAAGTACACTCCACAGGGTGGGAGCAGCATAAGCTGGCTCAGGGGCTGGGATACAGAATCTTCTCCAGTTCAAATACCCCCTAGAGGTTTCCCATTGGCCACTTGGAGCTCACCTCATGTAAATAAAGTGGTGGCCCCCAATCAGAGGTTGAAGTGAAGTTACAAAGTTGCACGTCTATGCAAACAGACTCCACCTGCAATCAGTCTGATTGGTTGTGGACATCAGCCAGAGGCTGGAGTGAAGTTACAAAGTTACACTCCTATGCAAACAAAGTTACACTCCTATGCAAATTGAGGTAATTTCAATTTCCCATCTGCCACACCAAAAAAGTGGGGGTTTGCAAAGGGAATAGCCTCTGGTCCTTTTGTTACTTAGGCATGGAAAGTTAGGGTTTCCCTTTCAATTTAGTTATAGGAAGTCTGCGAGAAACGGCCTTAGGTACCCTGCCTTCAGATCTTATTCTCTTGCCTGACCCTGATTTCTGACTTCTAGCTCCGAGAACTGTAAGACAATAAATTCCAGTTGTTTTAAGTCATCTAGTTTGTGGTACTTGGTTGTGGCAGCCCTGGGAAATTAACACAGCTCCTGAAGACACTGGCCCTCAGCCAACCCTTGTTTGAGGAGCTGCCTTATGATCCCACTCCCCATATTCCTAGACTTCTGGCCATCAGTCCTCCTCTCTGCCCAGTTAAGCAAAAAGATATGCTGGACCTCCACTCCACTCTCTGATAATACTTTGCTCCTTTAAGTTTACAGCACCTCCCCATTATCCTTCCACTTCACTCCTATCTGTCATTACCTGGTTCCTCAAGTGATCTCAACATGGCCAAACCCAAACTCCTCATTTCTCCTGTCCTCAGACTCTCCATCAGCCCATTCCTACCCAAACCTGTTTTCCTGCATTTCCTATCTCAATTACTACCATCAACATCTGCCCTGTCTTTCAGAAAACTGGAAAGTCAATCTTAGCTCCTTCCCATTCCTTGTTCTCAAATCCAACCAAACACCAGCAAGTGCCAGTTTTACTGCTTATTCTTCACCCTACTACTCTTAGCCATGCCCGTGTCTTCACTGCTAGTTCTGGCTAACTCACCCAGAATTATTTCAGCAACCTCTTAAGTGAACTGCCACCTCTAATATTATCGCTCTCAAGCCCATCCTCACAATGCATCCAAACTAACCCTAAGTTATGTCATTCCTCTACTTTATAATACAATAAAATAAAGATTTTTTTTTAAACCTCAATGATCCCAATTCCCTACAACAAAGATTTCTTAGTGTGCACAAGATTCAGGCATATCTGTGTCCCCTAAAATTATCTGTTAAATGTTGAATGTATGTTAATTTTGCTAGGAAGAAAGTCCATAGCTTCTGTTAGTTTCTCACAGGAATCTATGATCCTATAAGGATTAATCTTCTGGTAAATCCAAACTATTTCTAGTTTCCTGTGCCTTGTTTGTGCTTATAACATTTCCTCTGCTGAGATGTCTTTTGCAAATTTACTGTATTAAATGTCTGCCATGTACTAGACCATGTGCTGGGGTGGTAGGGATACCACAGTGAACTGACCAACAGAGCTCTTCTCCCCACTTGGCATCTGGCGTTTGCCCATCCTTCAAGTCTTAGCTCAAGTCTCAGCCCTTCCAGGAAGGCTGAGTTATACCCTTCAACTTTGACCTTTTGATACCTAGTAATACTTTCTACCATTTTATAATAAAAGTATCTGTTTATGTACCTTCTTCCCTACTATAAGCATCATGTGGGCTGAGGCTAACTGTGTATTCTCAGAGCCTAATACAGCTCCTGGTTCATAATAAATAAACATTGGTTGAAAAAAGAAAAAGTCCAAGATTGGGTTTTTTTCCCCCTATGAAATGGAAACAAATGGTTTATTCCCTACTGAATTCTGTAGACTACTGGGAAAGTCATAGCAGGATAGAGGCTATTATAAGATTCTATTCAGAATCAAGAGGAAGTTCATAGTTAGATGATTTATCCTTCTACAAATCACTGAGATCTGAGTCAACAGAAAACTGTTAAGGATGATGGCCCTGCTAGTAACTATGAGTATCTGCAAAATGAGCTTTCTCCTGTGACCTGGCATTGGAAAAGGACCAAAGTCCCATGTTTCCACAGGGTGCATCCGGAATGCAGTCTGGGATTCTTTAGAGCATGTCATTCCAGTTCTGTGGAGCAAGACCTTTGAGGGTGTGACCTTTGCTTCCTCTTACATCTCATGTACTTCAGAAGCTTCATCCCCTACAGCAGGTGGCAATGTTCTTTAGTGGTGTGGAGCCTAAGGCTGAAAACATTCGTCAGGGTGCTTTTCCTTTGTGCATTTCCTGGTACTCCATTTTTCTCCCAGGTGATAGCCGTGCATCACCTCAGAGATTAGGGTTGGTGTAGCCGGATTTACAAAGAGAAAGGCTCAGTGCTCGGTTTTTGACTTTCAAAATGGGTTTGTGAAATACTTCAGTAGTAATAGCTGTGCAAAAAAATGCAATTTTCCAAATAAGCTTTTTGAGAAAAAAAGGGGAGAAAGAGAACATATTGAAATTCAAAAGGCAAACCCCGAAGGGACTAAGACATGACATTTGTTCATTTAAAACATTGAGCATCCTCTACTAAAATTATTAAACAAATCTAATCAAGGTTTTAAAATTAATTTTCAGTTTACAGAAAATACAAGGGTTGCATATGTGTTGTTAAAGTTAAATGACACCACAAAGAAATGGTAAGACAAATCAGGTGAGACATTCTGCATTACAGTGGGCCTGGCTCCTGATGATATAATTTTTTTTTTTTTTTTTTTTTTTTTTTTTGAGACAGAGTTTCACTCTTGTTGCCCAGGCTGGAGTGCAATGGTGCATTCTTGGCTCACTGCAACCTCCGCCTCCTGGGTTCAAGTGATTCTCCTGTCTCAGCCTCCCAAGTAGCTGGGATTACAGGCATGTGCCACCACGCCCAGCTAATTTTTTGTATTTTTAGTAGAGAAAGGGTTTCACCATGTTGGCCAGAATGGTCTCGATCTCTTGACCTGGTGATCCACCCGCCTCGGCCTCCCAAAGTGCTGGGATTACAGGCGTGAGCCACCGCACCCGGCCGATATAATTTTTAGAAACATAAATGGGATTGTTTTAGAATAAAAGAGAGTAAAAATCATACTACTAAATGCAATGTATGAACTCTGATTAAATTCTGGTTCTAAAGTGCCAATTTAAAAATTCATGTTGGAGACAATTGGGGAAATATGAATACACAATTTAAATTAGATGATATTAGCCAATTACTATTAATTTCATTAGGTGTGATAATAGTATTATTATGTAAAAGAATGTTGTATTCCTAAGAGATGCACATTGAATACTGAAGTATTTAAGAATGAAAAGTCAGAGAGATCCAAGATGGTCGATCACTAGCAGCTCAGGATTGCAGCTCCCAGTAAAAGCACAGAGAGCCAGTGGACGCTACACTTACCGATAAATTTTTCTGCCTACGGACCAGGACATTCCCAGCGGAGGAGCCCCACAGGTCGCCAACGCGACCCTTTCGGCTGGGGCGGCTTTTTTGCCGGCGCCTAGGCTCGGCGGCTCTTGGTGCGGAGTAAATGGGACTGAGTCTCCTTTTGGATGAGGTTTGGCGCTCTGGGAAGTCAGAGCAGTCCAGCCAGCTGATTGAAAAAGGGACTGAGAAGCCAGACCGGAGACCCCCGGGCAGAAAAGCACCACGAATTTCAACGCTGCTGTCTTAGCTAGCGTTGTGAGTCACACAGTGAAAATTACATAGATTCCGGAGCTGGGAATTAACAAGCTGGACGTCCACTCAGAGATCTAATTTGAAAGTTGGTAATTACAAAGACGACAGATGGATAAAACCATAAAGATGCCAAGAAGCCACCGTAAAAGAACTGAGAACACTCAAAATCAGAAAGTCTCTCCTTCTACAGAGGACGCTAGTTCCTCATCAGTAACGGAACAAGGCTTGATGGAAAACGAGTGTGAAGAATCATCAGAATTAGGCTTCAGAAGGTGGATAATAAGAAACTTCTGTGAGCTAAAAGAATA
>PVKP010031406.1:0-26970 GCA_004027715.1 Plecturocebus donacophilus | reverse complement strand
GAAATGCAAATCAAAACCATATTGAGATACCATCTCACACAAGTTAGAATGGCGATCATTAAAAAATCTGGAGACAACAGACACTGGAGAGAATATGGAGAAATAGAAACACTTTTATACTGTTGGTGGGAGTGTGAATTAATTCAACCATTGTGGAAGACAGTGTGGTGATTCCTCAAGGACCTAGAAATAGAAATTCCATTTGACCCAGCAATCCCATTACTGGGTATATATCCAGAGGATTATAAATCATTCTATTATAAAGACACATGCACATGTATGTTTGTTGTGGCACTGTTTACAATAGCAAATTCCCCAATGATAGACTGGACAAGGAAAATGTGGCACATATACGCCATGGAATACTATGTAGCCATAAAAAACAATGAGTTCATGTCTTTTGCAGGGACATGGATGAATCTGGAAACCATCATTCTCAGCAAACTGACACAAGAACAGAAAGTCAAACACCACATGTCCTCACTCATAGGCGAGTGTTGAACAATGAGAATACATGGACATAGGGAGGGAAGCATCACACACTGGGGTCTGTTTGAGGGGAACAGGGGAGGGACATTGTGGTGTAGGGATGTTGGGGAGGGATACCATGGTGAGAAATTACAGATATAGGTGACAGGGGATGGAGGCAGCAAACACATTGCCATGTATGTACCTATGCCACAATCCTGCCAGATCTGCACATGTACGCCAGAATCTAAAGTGCAATTATATGTATACACACACACACACACACACACACACACACACACACACACACACATATAATGTGAAAACAGCAAATATTGATCAACTGATGAATGAGTAAAGAAATATACAGTCTTTCTAATTACTGTTTTTCAGCAACATCAATGATTGAAATACACACATGACAATACTGATTAAATTTGAAATTAGATTAAAACATGTTTAAAAATATTGTACACTTTAAATGTGTGAATTTTAAGTGTGTGAATTCTATCTGTATGACGCTGTAACAAAAAGAATGTGCGTGTGTGTATGTGTGTTGTGTGTCACTAACCAAAAGTGATGGAATGTGTACATTAATATTAAAAAGTTAGATTTTATAGCAAAAAAAATTACATAAATAACAGGTTCATTTCATATAAGTACTTTATTCAGAGATTATACAATTTCTCAAAGTTTGTGCATATAGTAACAGAGCTTCTAAATTTGTGAGAGTAAAACTGATAGAACTAAAAAGAGAAATGGATAAATCTACAATTTTATTACATTCCTCAAAACTTCCCTCTCAATAATTGATAAAACAAATATTCACACATTGCATAAATATATAGAAGATTTAACTTACACTATAAATCAAGTTGAATTAGATGAAATGTATAAAACACTCCACAGTGAAAACAAAATACATGTTCTTATTTATTTATTTATTTTTGAGACAGAGTTTTGTTCTTGTTGCCCGGGCTGGAGTGCAGTGGCACGATGTTGGCTCACTGCAAGCTCCCCCTCCCAGATGCAAGCAATTCTCCTGCCTCAGCCTCCTGAGTAGCTGCAAAATGCGTATTCTTTAAAGTGCATATAGAAAAGATAGACCATACTCTGGGGCCATAAAGAAGTCTTATTAAACTGAAAAAAGATTCAAAGGATACAAAGTACATTCTCTATTTTGCTTAATATTTTTCTGTGTATCTCCTGCAGAATTTAAGGCTACTAATGATAGAATTCCAAGCAGTATGTTGAAGCTAACTTGCAATTTATCCACAACCATTTACTCCAATGTTTTAACTGAACAAATCTCAGAAACCATCAGCATCTGCCTTAAAAAGCCAGAATGTTTTTTCTTTGTGTTTCTGCTTGGGCCAGGAAATTAATCCTTCTACAGCAGGTTGTATCAGTAACTGCACACACTCCACCCTGGCCTAAAGGAGAAAGTGTAGTGCAATTCTATTATGTGTAGCAACACAGGTCATTCAAATGAGAGTGAAATTCATGCTTTTTAGGACCAACTTGGTGTTCCATTAAGCATTCGAAAGTCTCATGACCAATGTTGGAGTCTTCATCACCAAAAATAAAACCCCACCATGGTGCAGCTTTCAAACAGATCAGTGTTTGGGAAAAGGAGGCAGGTTGTGCATGGCTTCTGTAATGTAGTAAAATCCCTAAGGTAGCTATGGTGGCCCTGGAAAGAAACTATTTGAAAGTATTGGCATGTTCCTATTGAGAATTACATCAGTTAGAGAACACAGGTTGACTTCCTTCACTATAGATTCCTTTAAGATTGGCATTAAGTTGAATAATTGCTTCTAGTCATTTTTTTGGAGGAACTGCCTAATGGCAGTTAATATAATCTAGTTTGTCCACACCATCAGTTAGTGATATTTTTCTACCCCATGGATTAATTAAGAATGGGGGTCAGAAAGACCTCTGAAGGTATTTCATAGGGGAGATGTAGAAGTTGGAATGCTCCCCTCCTGCTTCTGAAATAATTATTGATAAAGTTAAGGAGAATTATGTTCAAATTTTTGTAAGAGCATATCAGGAGGAGAATAGCAGATAGGAAAGTTAGTTAAACTTGAGGCACTTGCAAGTTTGAAAGCTACACCACAGTGGTGATTTTTTGTTTGTTTGTTTTGGTGATAAAGAATTCAAGTAATTTTGAAAGACATAAGTGTAGTAACATCACTCTTTCTCCCTATATCTTCAGGGATTGAAGATATTCTCTCTCCAGATGGTGAGTTGCTCCTTTCTTTTTGCCTCTATACAATTTGGATGTCACTTTCCAGTAACTATAACTTCAAGTTTTTTCCAATCATTCTCTACCTACACCCAGATCTTTCATTCTGTAGAATCAAGTGCAAGAGAGACAAGTGCATCTTGAAAAATTAACCACTGGGGAGTGATAATAGCAATATAGTGAAATAAGAAGTAACCCACTTATATCCCTGCACAACAACAATTCTACATCGATTTACAGACAAAAGGTTCTCAGCAGGAGCCTCGAGATTCAAGTAAGATGTTGTGAAACCCCACTGGACCCCAAGACTTAGGAGGATCATTTTGAGAGTACACAGTGACATCCACGTAGCTAATCCCCAGATTGTGCTTCTGAGTTAAAGGTCAGAAATAACTCAGTTTCCCAAGGGGGTTGGCTACATCCCTGATTGGCCTTGAGACTACAGCCAAAACTGTATTCCAAGTAGTGCAGAAAGAATCCCACACACTAGTGCTTGAGTAAGAAGCTTGTCTGCGTGCTAACATCAGTCTGGAAAATGAACATGAATGTTTCCCTGTGGCTCAGCTCCAGGACCCCTCAGCTTAGAGTTCAGTTCAGAAATATTCCCACGAGGACACAGTAGGATAGTCACTCATATCTCATAGCTTGGGAGTCTGCCTTTTTTGATGGGTTCACCACACTCAGTCCCACAGCAGTTCTTTTATATTTTTTTCTCTTATTTTCAATTGACATGTAATAATTATAAATATGGGGTACAATGTGATATTCTGATGCTATTACACAATGTGAAGTAATCAAATCAGAGTAATTAACCATCACCATAAATGCATACAATTTATTTGTGTTGAGAACATTCAAAATCCACTCTTCTACGTATTTGAAAATATACAATAAATTGTTGTTAATTATAGTTACCATATGCTGCTATAGAACATTAAAATTTATTTCTCCATTCTAGCTATAATTTTATATTTGCTAACCAACCTCTAAGTATCCCTTAACCCTTCCCAGCCTCCATTAATCACTACTCTGCTCTCCAGTTCTACAAGATCTACTATTTTAGCTTCTACGTATAAGCGAAACAATGCAGTATCTCACTGTACCTGGCTTATTTTACATAGCATAATGTCTCTCAATTCCATAGATATTGTTGAAAATAACAGAATTTCATTTTTATGGCCTGATAGTATTCCACTGTGCCTGTATGCCACATTTTCTCTATTCTTCTGTTGATGAATGTTTGGGTTGATTTAATATCTTTGCTTTTGTAAGTCATGCTGCAATAGCAATGTAAGTTCAGAATTCTGTTGATATAATGATTTCCTTTATTTTAGATACATACCCAGTAGTGGGATTGTTGTATCTCATGGTAGTTCTATTTATAGTTTTCTGAGGAACCTCTGTAGTGTTTAGTATATAGGAGTTCCCTGTTCTCACACAGCTCCAGTACCCTCTTTGTGGCTTCCCCAGGTCTGTTCATCCCTGAAAGCAGCATCAAATTCACAGTCTTCCTGAGGTTCATAGAAAGCCTTGGCTTGGAGGTCTCTGTAGTGCTGAGACAACTGTAGTATAGTCAATCTGCTTAGAATCTCTGGAAGGCTCTCTGAAAGACAGGTTCAAACAAAGCCAGACTGTGGAGATTGAAACAAATACCTGATCCCTCAATATAGAGACACATTCACATATTCACCAACATCAAGAACATTCAGGGAAATATCACCTGTTCAAAAGGAAAAAATAAGATGCCAGAAGCTGATGCTAAATTGATAGACATGTGTGATCTCTCAGACATAAAATTCAAAATACCTCTTTTAAGGAAGAACAATGAACTTCAATAAAGCACAGAAAATTAATTCAAAAATTTATCAAATCTAACACAGAGTTTTAAAAAATAAAAAGTTCTGGAGCCAAAACATACAAGAATAGAAAGAAAAAAAAGCAATAGAGAGTATCAGTAGAAGAATTAAATAGAGAGAATAAGTGAGCTCAAAGACAGGCTATTTGAAAATTTGCAAAAAAAAGCAGCATTAGCTATACTTATGTTAGGTAAAATAGCCCATAACCAAAAAACTGTATACGGAAACAAAAAAGGCTATTATAGAATGATAAAAAGGTCAATACAGCAAGATAATATAACAATTACAAATAGATATGCATCCCAAATAAAAGCAGCTGAATTTATATAGCCATATTAATAGACTTAACAGCAGAGATGTACTTTATACAATAATAGTAGAGGCTTTCAACACCCCCATATTTAGCAATGAACAGTATTTATTTTGTTTAGATTTTCAATAAATAACCTAGCATTGTACTTCAAAAAGCTAGAAAAGCAAACAAAAGAAAATCTCAGCCAAAAGTCAGCAAAAGGAAAGAAATAATAAGGATCAGAACAGAAATTTGAAAAAGTAGAGAATAAAGGAACCATGCAAAAGATCAATAAAAAGAATAGTTTTTTGAATATACAAACAAATTTTTAAAAATTCTTTAGCTACACTAAAATAGCACTAAAGAAAATCAGAGACAAAGGACATACCACTACTAATGTCACAGAAATAAAAAACATCATTAGAGACTATATGTTAACAAACTAGAAAATATAGATGAAATGAATTACTGGAAACATACAATCTACCAAGATTTAATCATAAAGAAATAGAAAATCTGAAGAAAACAATGAGTTCTAAGGTTGAATCAGTAAAAAAAATCTCCCATTAGAGAAGAGCCAAGTAACTGATTTTCCACTACTAAATTCTACCAAATATTTAAGCAGGAATACCAGTTCTTTTTAAACTGCTTCAAACAATTGATGTGGAGGAAATTTTTCCAAACTCATGCTACAATTGCAGCATCATCCTCATAACCAAACTCTTCAAAGACACAGCAAAAACTACATGCCAATATCCCTGGTAAACATAGATTCAAAAATCCTCACACAAACACCATAAAGCCAAATTCAAAAGCACATCAAAAAGTCATTCATGACCATAATTCATCCCAAGGACGTAAGGATAGTTCAACATATGCAAGTTGATAAACATGGTGCATTACATTAACAGAGTGAACGGAAAAAACATATTCTCAATAGATACAGAAAGAGCCTTCAAAATAATTTTATATCCTTTTATAAGAAAAATACAAAACAAATCAGGTATAGAAGGAACATACTTAATTGCAGTAAATGCCATATATGACAAAGTCAGAAGCATGGCTAAGATGATGGATTAGAAGCACCTGTGTGTGCCACTGCCATGGAGAGAAAACCAAAGGGCTAGTGAACATAGACTTTGTAGGCCACTCATCTGAGAAACTGTCGGGATCCATGAGGGCAGCACGGGAACACAGAGAACAGAGAGGAGTGAAGCTGAGCACCAGCCTATCTAGGCTCAGCAGGGAGCCAAAAGACTCTCTCCAACATGGGAAACAATGAGTGAGAGCCCTCGGGGGGATTCACACTCTCCACAGGCACTGGGAAAGACTGGGAAAGGGAGAATAACCCTGGACACCATGTGCCCCCTACCACACTTCTAGATCCTAACATTTTAAGGAGGCAACTGCCAAGTCCAAGGGAACCCTCACAAGCCTTGGGTCCTAGAGCAGCGAATTACCACAGCCACAATAAAGGTTCCAGTTGCAATGCTGGAGAGCACTGACATTGTTCCAACACTGCTTCCTGGCCAGGGCTCAGTTCCAGCTTCTGGACCAACAGTCCTGATTCACTCTGAACTCAGCCAGCCACCACTTCCACCTCTGGCACTGGTAGCCAGCAGGCCAGCAGTCCCATATTTGCGTGAACTCAGTTGGAGGACACAACTTCCTGTTGCCATTGGAAACACACCTTGGACAGCAAAGTCTGAGACCCTAGCCACTCCTGCCATTGGTAGCCAGGTGGCTGATTTCTGTTAAAATCTCTGGTGTAGCAGCTCCACTGCTGTGTGAGCTCAACCAGAGGATGAAGCTTCCTGGTTGTTGCAAGAAACACCCAGATGGCAGAGCATGAGACCCCATCTGACCCCACCACTGGTAGCCATGTGGGCAAAGCCTACTAGACCCTCTGGACCAGTGTGCCCACTGCTACGTGAGATCAGCTGGAGGTCACAGTTTTCTGCTGTAACAGGAAGCACCTGGAAAGCAAAGCACAAGGCTCTATCAGTAGCCAGTGGGGGAGTAGTGCCTTCTAGACCTTCTGGCCTAGCAGTCTTACTTCTATGTGAGCTCTGCTGGAGGGAGCAGCTTCCTGTGGTAATGGGAAAAACCTGGAGATGAGAGCACATGATCTCCCCTGTGTCTGCCATATATAGCGAGGCTGGCAGGCCTGCTAGAGCCTCTGACCGAACTTCCCTGTTTCTATGTGAATTCAGCAGGAGGGTGCAGCTTCCTGTGTCACAGGAAACACCAGATGGCAGCAGAAGAGACCCCACCCACTCCCACCTCTAGTAGCCAGACAGGCAATTCCTGCTAGAGCTTCCAGCCTAGTGGCCTTGTTTCTATATGAACTCAACTGGAGGGTGCAGCTTCCTGTTGTCATAGGAAACACCCTATCAGCAGGGTGTTCGGGCTTAGCAGGGAACAGAGCACAGCAAATTGACCCCACCTGCCCCAACACTGATAGCCAGGCAGGCAATGCCTGCTGAAGCTTCTAGCCAAGCATCATTGTTTCGGTGTGAACTCAGCTGGGGTGGGGGTGGGGTGCAGCTTCCTGTTTTCACAATAAACACCTCAAAATCGGCACAAGATTCCACTTATCCACAACACTGGTAGCCAGGCAGGTAACACCTGCTGGAATATCTAGCCGAGAAGCCTTGTTTTTGTGGGCGCTCAGCTGCAAAGTGCAGCTTTCTGTGTTCCCAGGAAATACCCAGTAAATGAAGTAAAAGTTCCCACCTACCCCTGCCTCTGGTAGCCAGGTGGGCAACACTTGCTGCAGCTTCCCACCAAATGGTCCTAGTTCTATGTGAATTCAGGTGAGGGACATGGCCTCCTGTTATTCTAAGAAACATCTGGATGGCAGGGCTGATGACCCTACCCATTCCTCCTACTGATATCCAAGCAGGAAAAACTGTTAGAGCTTCTAGCCCAGCAGTCTGCCTTAATTTGCCAAGGGGAACTGTCTCCTGTTGCCCTGGAAACATCCATACAGCAGGCTGGCAACCCCATCCATCCCATCCCCTGTAGCCAGATGGATCACATTCTCTAGAATTTCCAACCGAGCAGTCCTGCTACTAACTGAACACTGTGGATGGATGCAACCCTATACTTCCCCGAGAAAGAACACAAACAGCAGATTAGGGTTGACCTGGTAAGGGCACATCTTCTTGGTCAACTGCAGCCTCAGGTTGAGGGAACCTTTGGACCAGAATATCGAGCAAAAGAAACATGGACACAAAGATAGTAATCAAAGGGGGCTCCTACAAGACTAAGAAGCAGACTAGAATCATAGCCAATCAACAAAAACCACCTTATATCATAATCAAACACCCAAGGGAATCAAATAAGAAAAATACAAAACAATCTATCTAAAGGACAGCAACTTCAAAGGTCGAAGAAACATCAGTCCACAGAGATGGAAAGAAAAAAAAAAAAAAAAAAACAGCACAAAAACTCTGGCAACTAAAAAAGCCAGTGTGCCTTCTCTTCTCCCAAATGATCCAACTAATTCTCCAGCAAGGGTTCTTAACTGGGCTGATACAACTAAAATGACAGAAATATAATTCAGAATATGGACAGAAACAAAGATCCTCAAGATTCAGGAGAACATTGAAACCCAGTCCAAGGAAGCTGAGAATCACAATAAAAGGATACAAGAGCTGATAGGCAAAACAACCAGTAGAGAAAATAAAACAACTGACCTGATAGAGCTGAAAAAACACAACAAAAATTTCCTAATGCAACCACAAGGATTATCAGCAGAATAGATCAGGATGAGAAAAGGCTCTCAGAGCTTGAAGACTGGTTTTCTGAAATATGACAGAGAAGAATTAAAAAAATGAAAGAAAAATAATGAACAAAACTTTTGAGAAATATGGAAGTATGTATAAAGACCAAATATATGAATCATTGGCATTGCTGAAAGAGATGGGGAGAAAGGTAGCAACTTTGAATACATATTTTAGGACATCATCCATGAGAACTTTTTCAACCTAAATAAAGTGGCCAACATTCAAATTCAGGAAATGCAGAGAACCCCCACCTAATACGTCACAAAAAGATCATTCCCAAGACACATAGTCATTATATTCCCCAAAGTAGAAATGAAAGATAATTTTAAGGGCAGCTAGAGAGAAGAGAAAGGTCATCTACAAAGCCCATCAGACTAATAGTAAACCTCTCAGCAGAAACACTACAGACCATAAAAGATTGAGAGCCTATAATTAAACATTCTTAACTGAAAGAAACTTCAAGCAAGAATTTAATATTTAGCCAAACTAAGTTTCATAACTGAAGTGGAAATAAGATCCTTTTTAGGCAAGCAAATGCTGAGAGAATTCATTACCATCAGACCTGCATTATGAGTGCTTTTGAAAGAAGGTCTAAATGTGGAAAGAAAAGACCATTACCAGCCACTACATAAACACACTTAATTACACAGACCAAAGACACTATAAAGTAATCATACAAACAAGTCTGCATAATAAGAAGTTAATAACATGATGATAGGGTCAAATCCACCCATATCAATACTAATCTTGAATGGAAATTGGCTAAATGTCCTAATTAAAAGGCATAGAGTATCAAGCCAAATAAAGAAGTAATACCAAATGTTACGCTGTCTTCAAAAGACCCATCTCACATGCAATGACACCCATAGGCTCAAAATAAAGGGATAGAGAAGATCTACCAAATGAATGGATAACAGAAAAAAAAAATCAGGAGTTGCCATCTTAATTTCAGACCAAACAAATTTGAATATATATATATGCACCATACACAGGTGTACCTAGATTAATTAAACAAGCTCTTTGGGATCTACAAAGAGACTTAGATTCACACACAACAATAGTGGGAGACTTCAACACCCAACAGACAGATAGGCAGATCATTGAGGCAGAAAATTAACCAAGAGATTCAGGACCTGAATTTAACACTTGACCAAATGGACCTGATAGACACATACAGAAATATCTGCAAAGACAACAGAATATACATTCTCTTCATGGCAACATGGTATATAGTCTAAAATCAACCATGCAATTGGATATAAGACAATCCTTAGCAAACTAAAAACAAACAAATAAACAAAAAATCAAATCATACCAATCACACTGTCAGAAATTTACAGCACTAAATGCCCACATCAAAAATTTAGAAAGATCTCAATTTCACAACTTAACATGACAATTAGAAGAACTAGAGAAGCAAGAGCAAACCAACCCCACAGCTGGCAAAGGACAAAAAATAACCAAAATCAGAGCTGTACTGAAGGAGATAGAGATATGAAAAACTATACGAGAGAACAAAGAATTTAGAGGTTGGTGTTTTTGATAAAATTAATGAAATAACTAGGCCACTAGCTAGACTAATAAAGAAGACAGGAAAGACAATCCAAATAAACACAAAGGGGACATTACCGCTGACTCCACAGATGTAAAAACAAACATCAGAGACTACAATGAACACCTCTATCTACACAAACTAGAAGATATAGAAGAAATGTATAAATTTCTGGACACATATATCCTCCTGATACTGAACCAGGAAGAAACTGAATCCCTGGACAGACCAAAAATGAGCTCTGAAATTAAATCAGTATTAAATAGCCTACCAACCAAAACACAAAACAAACAAACAAAAAGCCCAGGACCAAATAGATACACAGCCAAATTCTACCACATGTACCAAGAAGAGCTGGTACCATTCCTACTAAAGCTATATATCAAAATTTGTACAGAACCACATGATTGCGAACAGCCAAAGCAATCTCTAGCACAAAGAACAAAGCTAGATGCATTACACTACCTGGACTTTTAAATTTTCTACAAAGCAATGGTAAACAAAATAGCATAGTACTGACATGAAAACCGACCCATAGACTGATGGAGGAGAACCGAGAGACCAAAAATGAATCCATACAATTACAGCCAACTGGTTTTTGACGTATATGCCAAGCACCCACTGGGGAACAGAAAATCTCTGCAATAAATTCTGCTGGAAAAAATATCTACACACAGAAGAAAGAAACTTAGGTGCCTATGTCTCCCAAAATATAAAAATCAACTAAAAATGGATTAAAGACTTCAATATAAAATATGAAACTAAGAAGATACCAGAAGAAAACACAGGGAAAACAATTAATGATATGTCTGGGAAATAATTTTTTGAATAAGACCTCAAAAGCCCAAGCAACCAAAGCGAAAATAAATGAATGAGATTATATCAAGCCAAAAAGCTTTTACAACTTAAACAATCAACAGAATGAAGAAATATTCACAAACTATGCTTCTCACAGCAGCTTAATATGCAGACTGTGTTATCAATTCAAATAACTCAATAGGAAATACACAAATAAGCCAATAAAAACATGGGCATGATCTGAATAGACATTTTTTAAAGGAGTCACACAAACGGGCAGCAAGTATATGAAAAAAAGTCTTAACATCACTAAGCACCAGGGAAATGTGAATCAACACCACAGTGAGCTATCCCTTCATCTTAGTTAGAATGGTTATTATTAAAAAAAATAAATAAAAAGACAAGAAATTGGCCAGGCATGGTGGGTCATGCCTGTAATACCAGCAGTTTGGGAGAACAAGGAGGGTAGATCACTTAATGCCAGAAGTTCAAGAACAGCCTGGCCAACATGATGAAACCCCACCTCTACTAAAAATATAAAAACTTAGCTGGGCATGGTGGTCCACGCCATGGGCCCAGCTACTCAGGAGGCTGAGACACAAGAATTGTTTGAATCTGGGAGGCAGAAGTTGCAGTGAGCCAAGGTCAGAGCAAGATTCTACCCAAAAAAAAAAAAAAAAAAAAAAAAAGAAAAGACAAGAAGTAGCAAATACTGGTCAGGATGTGGAGAAGAGAGAACTGTTATAAACTGCTGTATACTTGGTGTACTACCATATGATCCAGCAATCCCACTACTGAGTATATATCAAAAAATCAACATATCAAAGATTGCAGATCCCCATATTTATTGCAACACAGTTCACAATAGCTGAAATATGGAATCAACCTAAGTGTCCATCAACAGATGAAACAGTAATGAAAATATGGTATATATACACAATGGAATGCTATTCAATCTTTAAAAAGAATGAAATCCTGTCATTTCCAATGATGTGGACAAACCTAGAGGACTTTATGTTAATTGAAATAAACCAAGCACAGAACTAGAACTACCACATGATCTCAGGCATATGTGGCATCTAAAAAAGTTGACTTAGAGAGAGCTCAGTGGTTGCTATCAGAAACTGAGGAGAGTAGTGGCACGGGGGAGGAGAAAAGGTTGCTCAACAGCTACAAAATTACAATTATATAGGACAAATAATTTCTGATGATCTACTGCACAGTAGGTTGAGTATAGTCAACAATAATGTATTGTGTACTTTAAAATAACTAGAAGAGAGGATTTTGGATGTTCTCACCACCAAGAAATGACAAATGTTTCAGGTGATGGATATATGCTTATTATGTTGATTTGATCATTACACATCATATATGTATCAAAACATCAGACTGTATCCCATTAATATGTACAATTGTGCATCAATTTAAAACAAAATAAAATGTATTTTCTAATAATTTTAAAACTTCAACCAGCAAGTTTGAATTCCCTATTCCCCCTTTTGGCCAGCCCTATAGGGTATACTAACCAGGCTGGTCTGGGGCTGCTGTTAGGGGGAAGAAAGAAACATCATAACTTGGAATGAACAGATCTGGAAGGAATCCTAAATTTTCCAGTAAAGTCTCTGTATTCCTTTCATCCTGGTCCCTACCCAGGAAGCAGTCTAGAGGAGATGATCTGTTTCTAAGAACAGCAGCATTCAGTAAACAAACTGCCTTACTAATGTCTGTGGATCAAGAGATGGGGAGGAAAGTAGAGTCCGAAATATTTTTGAATCAATTATGAGGAGGCCACCATGCTATTGCTCAGTAATACTAGATGCCCGTGAACAGTAAGACTCATTGATGGTCCGTCTGTATTATTAGGCCATTACTGAGGCTTTTGCAATAATATACACCATTGGCAGAATAAAAATATTCTCTGAAGCCAAAAATATAACATGAGTTATTTTTAAGAGGCACAATAGTGTGCTTGATCAGACTGGAATAGCGACACTGTAATCTGTAAAACACTCAACAGTGGTGAGGCATATTCCAAAGCCCCAAGAGGAGAGACAACAGTCAGATTACTCAGAGTTGAGTGGTTGTCACAACTTATGCAATGAAGTCTCCACACCATGAAACACATGTCTCAACTTTTGTCAGGAGTCACAGATTTGGCATGCAGCTGGAGATTCTTCATTAGATGTATAAAGCTAGGCTTGATCATCACTTTGATTAGTATCATCAGAGAATGAACCCTTGCCATGGGTCTGTATATTAGGAACCCAGGCAATTCAATCAGCAGTCAAGATTTGTTTCCACATTTTGTGGTCCCAAAGAAGAGTCTTAATCTGCCAGACTAGTTTTCCAAGTGACATACCAAAGGTTGCACCATTGGCAGTGTCCCAAGAAGGGTTCTGACCACTGAGCAGAGAAACCACGTCCTCTTTATTACTGCATAGCTGGTTCAGAGGCTGAACAGCCATAGGAGCCAGTGAACACCATCAGTTTTCAGCTTAGCCAGTCCTTCACTGAGCCAAGCCCAGATATTTAGGGAAACCTCTATAAGCAAAGGGTCCAAATGAATTAGTGGTTTTGTCTCAAGCAGGAGAGTAAAAGGTTAAGTTTCCCCCAGAGAGTAGTTGCCTCTCTTACACATAAAGCAGAGACACAGAAGAAATACGAGTTTATGCCATTACCCACCCTTCGACCCATCCCCGTGTTGCCACCCTGGGGCTAGGATCCCAGAGCCAGGGACCCAAGCTCTGGGATTGGTTCCACAGAGTCATGATCTGGATAGCACGCTGGGGAAGACATGAAATCTCCGGGCCAGTCGAAAGCTTGGGACAGGAACCATGCTGCATCCATTGTCCATTGTGACTGCATGTGGAGCAGCTATTTAGCCTGGGAAGAGCTGGAGACAGCCCTGAGCCATTGGCTTGCCACTGGCATGCCCTAGGGAAACCTGCCCAAGGTGCCTGCCTCACCAAACTGCACTCACAGCCCCGAAGCCTGCAACCCAGAGCCCACTGCCCCCCTGGACTCAGGGTAAGTCCAAGACTCAGGCCTGCTCCAGATCTGAGAGTCCAAATGACTCAGAGGTTGAAGAAATCGACCTTGTGACAGTAAAGAAGAGGCTGACTGGGTATACAGAAGTCAGTCATCATCATCATGCAAGCCAACCATGTGAACCACTGCATGAAACACTTCCACATCTCTATCCACCAGCACCAATCCAACTGCACTGCCTGTATTTCTCTAGAAAGCTGCTCCCAAGAAGAGGCTCCACAGAGGGGTCTCCAAGAAGATGTTCTGGAAGGGAGATGCTCCAGGGGAAATGGAAGATGAGGAGAATTAAAGAACTGTGAGCCCCTCACCTATAGAAAGTGAGGCTGCCCAGTCCTGCCAGTTCTGATACTGAGGATGTAACCAAGAGGAAGAACCACAACTTCTTGGAGTGCAAGAGATGGAATGACCTGCACATTCTCAGTTCTTGGCCCTGAGGGACTAGGTACCCACCATGGTCAACTGCTCTAAGCAAGGCCTTGTGATACTTGCAAGCCCTGGTGGGAACAGAGAAGAAGGTAACTATGGAGGAAAAGCAGCTCCGACACTGGCAACAGCAATTGCAGAAAAGAATTGGGTACCTTGGTGGCTACTAACTGACCAAAAAGCCTGACTCGTCTATCTTACAAAGACACAAGTTTATTTTTTGACCTCCCTCTTCCCTTTATTAATTTTCACATTTTGGTTATGACGGGACAGTCTGGGGCAGTAGCTCCCAGAATGTATTGCAGCTGGTACACACACAATAAGGGCTTGCATTCTTGGAAACTTTGAAACTCAGCTCTTCCTCTTCTCTGACTCATGGGGGTGTTGTGTCTTCTCTGGTGCCTTTGGCTTCTCAACAGATAGCTGACTGAGGTGGTTTGGGGTCTGTCCAGCTCACTAGCTCCAAAGAGAAGGCTGACAGATGCTATGCAACAGGTGGTGTATGTTGTTGGGGGCTCCAGCCCGCATGAAATCTCACACTCGCATGAGTTTTACACTAGGAAAGAATGCTCCCTAGTATCTCTGGGATGATGCAAGGACAGTTGAGCCTGGACGACACTCTCCCTGTGACTTTTTTTTTCCCCAGGAGACACACAAGCTGTCTTGGGTGAAGACAAGCTTGAAGACTTGATCAACATGAATTATTACTTCACTGTCAGACATTTTACAGTAGCTGAGGAGTTGGAAACCTTTAATGTATATATTGTGATATTAGCTGACACCCCTCCTCCCACTCTCAATGCTGAGACCCTGAGAATATTTAAAGAGCTTGCCCCCCAGGTTCATTGTCTCAGAGCTCTCTGGGTCTTCTTCCCTGAGGGAGGGACCTTTCCATCTTCACAAGAGACTTTTGTTTCATTTTGCCTCTGTTGTGCAATGGACTTTACAGCATCCTTTTCCACAGTTCAGAAATATTTTCTCAAGTCACAGAGAGATGGGGGTCCTAGCCTGGGGCCTGGGGAGAGCTTTGAGTCCTGGCTCCTGAGCTTGTTCCTTGCCCAGGTGTTTTCTGAGGGGCACTTGAGGCCACCCATCTTATAATCTCTTCTCAGGGCCAACATAAGGCACCTCACAAGGGAGAACTGTAGCACTTCCTCTTTCCCATGAGCCTCTCATCTCAAACTTTGACTGATGAGTTTGAAGTTCTACAGGAACCATACAAACACGTCCAGCTTGTGCATCTCCAAGGAACTTGAGGATTCTGCAGCCACTTTTGGTCCCCCACCAGCCTGCCATGATTCATATTTGTTTTCTAGAAGGTGGACTTGCTTCCTGGTAAGTTTTAAAGGAGCCTCCAGGAGCTCTGGATTTTATAACGGATTTTTTCACTAGCTGGACTCTGCATGTCTAAGTAGAATCTAGCTGCAGCCACCAATCTGGGAAACTCATCCAGCCCAGCAGCTGTCATGTGGGTAACCTCGAGAACCCTTAATCCTGTCCTGGAAGAAGGACTAGTCCCTCCAGAACTCTGTTCCAAATAGCAGGTGCTTGATGGTTCTGGATTTGAAAAAGGGTGGGGGTAATAAGTAAAATCTGTGACTCTGGAAAACCAGCTGCTGCTTTCAAATCTAATGTCCATAATGGTTTCTTTCTGAGGTTGCTTCTTGGTCTCAGAGAATCCCAGGGGATGTTTGGAAATAGCCTCTCTACCCTTCAGGAGCATGGTGATTTACAAGAACCAACTGACTTCTGGAATTATCTATGAAGGGATAACAAGCCAGATGTAGGTTACTGATGTCTTACATGAACAGCTTGGTTTTATAAGCTGCTGTTGGGTATTATGTTGGGTCAGTCTTTTTTAATATATTGTGTTTTTGTATGCATTTTGCAAAGTCGAGTTAACCATTTTGTACAAGAAAAAGAAAAACTCGGGTATTTCTCCTGTTGCAAGGGTCTGATTTACTTTGAAAGGCACGTTTAACTGAAATTTTATATTCATGATTGCTCAATTTTAAAAGATTGCTTTCTGAAACATCTTGAAGTAAAATATTTCTCAAATATAAAGAAATTAAATTAAATTAAATTAAGTTAAATTAAAAAAGAAATGTCTGTGGAATCAGATTACTGTTCTTGATTTTACTGTTTCCATTTGATAAGCCAAGCTTATTGACCCCTTCCCACCTTGCTAGCCATTAAGTCTGAGTTGATCAACTCAAAGATGGAAATATCAAGCCAGATTGTCAAAAGTCCTCCATGAATCAGTTGTTCAGTTTTGACAGAAACCCAATAGCAAGCCATTAGCTGCTGCTCAAAAGGTTTGCACCATGTAGCCATATCAGGGAGGCAACAAGTCTAATTCCCCAAGGGTATTTCTGGGTCTTGACTGCTTCCCATTGCCAGCTTCCCCCATAAGCAAAATCATCAGTCACAGAGAGTTCTCCTGTTTGTAATATCTAAGGAGTTGATTAAGGTTCTGAGCCTGTTTTTTACTGGCAGTTTGTATGAAGGGATGTCAATTTTTTCCTGATTGTCAGAGGAATCAAATGTTATGAATTTGCCCACTTAGTCCCAACAGATCACTTGACAAGCAGGCCCCTGTATTTGGGAGCATAAATCAGCCACCCTTACTGACAGATATCTAATAACACTGCACTGAGGAATCTTGAGGCAGATTTCTAACCAACCAACTGACAGAATTATCATTTATATAGTAAAAATGTTGGCACAGAGGGCTGGGAGATTTCTGACTGTGGTTTGGAGCCAGTGGTCCAGATTGAGAGAGACCTCTGGAAAGAGCTCTAGAAGCTGAGAATTTCAAGGTCAAGAGACTGAATTTGTGTTTGGCAGAGGACTTTCACCAAGATGCCCAAATAGGAACAGTTCTGGGGCACAGGTACCAGTGAGAGTGACACAGAAGGCAAGTGATCTCCACATTTCCAACAAGGTACCAGTTTCATCTCAATGGAACTGGCTAGATAGTTGGTGTAGCCCAAGGAGGGCAAACTGAGACAGGGTGAGGCACTGCCTTACCCAGGAGGTGCAACAGGCCAGAGGACCACCCTCCTACCCAACGAAGGCCATTAGGGACTTTTCTGGCCAATCTGGCACTCTGGTTAATATACTGCACTTCTCTCATGGTCTTTACAGCCCACAGACCAGGAGATTCTGGCTGGGCTGACAAGTGCCATGGGTTTGCAGCACAAATCTGGGCAGATGTTTTAGCTGGCACCTGGAACGGCTGCGAAACAGAGCTGGCCATTCCTCTGGGAAAAAAAGGGGGAGAACTGAAGGCAGAGAAACAATTTAGCTGGCTCATGGGTCCCACCTCCACAAAGACCAGCAAACTGAAACTCACTGACTTTGGAGTTTTGAAGCCAATGTAGCAGTTTGAGCTTGATCCAGGATGGTCGAGTCAGTTAGTGGGACAGAGTCTGCCATTACCAAGACAGTCCACCATTACAGAGGCAATCCGCCATTACCGAGGCAGTTCTAACCTTATTTGTGTAAAAAAAATGGAAGGAAATTTACATAGCAGCTGAGCAGAGCATGTGGCAGATCAGCAATACCTCTGCAGACAGACTGTGACCAGACTCCCTCCTTGCTGAGCAGGGCATCTCAGCAAAAAGGTAACAGGCTGTCAGGGACATAAATAAAGCCCCAACTTCCTGGGAGAGAACACCTGGGAAAAGGGGTGGTTGTGAGTTCCTCTGCAACAGACTTAAATGTCCCTGCCTAGCAGTTCTGAAGGGAGCAACAGAGCTCCCAGCACAGCACTTGAGACCTAAAAAGAGACAGACTGCCTCAAGCAGATCCCTGACTCCCATATATCCAAAGAGACACCTCATACAGAAAAGCTCTGGCTCACATCTGGTGGGCAGCCTTCTGGGATGAAGCTACTAGAGGAAGGAACAGGCAGCAATCCTTGCTGTTCCGCAGCCCTCATAGGTGATTCCAAGGAAAGCAGGGTCTAGAGTGGACCCACAGCAGTCCTGCAGCAGAAGGGCCTCACTGCTAGAAGGAAAACTAAAAAAAAAAAAAAGAAAGAAATAGCTTCAACACCAACAGAAAGGACAACCACTCAGCGACCCCATTCAAAAGTCACCAACCTCAAAGATCAAAGATAGATAAATCCATGAAGATGGGAAGAAACCAACACAAAAAGGCTGAAATCACCAAAAATTGGAATGCCTCTCCTCCTCCAAGGGCCAACAACTTCTCAAGAGTAAGGGAACAAAACTAGATGGAGAATGAGTTTGATGAATTCACAGAAGCAGGCTTCAGAAGGTGGGTAATAACAAAATTCTCTGAGGTAAAGGAACATGTTCTAACCCAATGCAAAGAAATGAAGAACTTTGAAAAAAGGTTAGATGAAATGCTAACTAGAATAACCAACTTAGAGAAGAACATAAACAACTTGATGGAGCTGAAAAACATAGCATGAGACTTTGTGAAGCATACACAAGTTTCAATAGCCCAATTGATCAAGCAGAAGAAAGGATATCAGAGATTGAAGATCAACTCAGTGAAATAAAATGAGAAGGCAAAATGAGAGAAAAAAAGAGTGAAAATAAACAAAGCCTCCAAGAAACATGGGATTATGTGAAAAGACCTAATCTACATTTGATAGGTGTTACTGAATGTGACAGGGAGAATGAATCCAAGCTGGAAAACACTCTTCAGGATATTACCCAGAAGAACTTCCCCAACCTAGCAAGTCAGGCCAATATTTAAATCCAGGAAATACTGCAAACACCTCAAAGATATTCCTCAAGAAGAGGAACCCCAAGGTGCATAATCATCAAATTCACCAGGGTTGAAATGAAGGAAGAAATACTAACGGCAGCCAGAGAGAAAGGTCAGGTTACCCACAAAGCGAAGTCCATCAGACTCACAGCAGACCTCTTGGCAGAAACTCTAAAAGCTAGAAGAGAATGTGGGCCAATATTCAAAATCCTTAAAGAAAAGAACTTTCAACACAGAATTTCATATCCAGCCAAACTAATCTTCATAAGTGAAGGAGAAATAAAATCCATTATGAACAAGGAATTGCTGAGAGATTTCATTGCTATCAGATCTGCCCTACAAGAACTCCTGAAGGAAGCACTAAACACAAAAAGGAACAACCAGTACCAGCCATTGCAAAAAAGAACCAAATGGTAAAGACCAATGACGCAATGAAGAAATTATGCCAACCAAAGGGCAAAACAACCAACCAGTAACAAAATGGCAGGATCAAATTCACACATAACAATATTGACATTAAATGTAAATGGACCTAAATGCCTCAGGCGAAAAAGACAGACTGGCAAACTGGATAAAAAGCCAAGAACCATCAGTGTGCTGTATTCAAGAGACGTGTCTCACATACAAGGACAAACAGAGACTCAAAATAAAGGGATAGAAGATTTACCAAGCAAATGGAGAACAAAGAAAAGCAGGGGTTGCAATCCTAGTCTCTGATAAAATGGACTTTAAACCAACAAAGATCAAAAGACAAAGGAGAGCATTATGTAATGGTAAAGGGATCAATTCAACAAGAAGAGCTAACGATTCTAAATACATATGCACCAAATACAGAACCCCCAGATAAATAAAGCAATCTCTTAACAGCCTACAAAGAGACTTAGACTCTCACACAATAATAGTGGGAGACATTAACACCCCACTGTCAATATTAGACAGATCAATGAGACAGAAAATTAGCAAGGATATCCAGGACTTGAACTCAAATCTGGACCAAGTGGACCTAATAGACATCTACAGAACTTTCCACCCCATATCCACATAATATCCATTCTTCTCAGCATCACATCGCACCTATTCTAAAATCGACCACATAATTGGAAGTAAATAACTCCTCAGCAAATGCAAAAGACCAGAAATATTAACAACCAGTCTCTCAGACCACAGTGCAATCAAATAAGAACTCAAGATTAAGAAACTCACTTAAAACTGCACAACTATATGGAAACTGAACAATCTGCTCCTGAAGGACTACTGGATAAATAAAATGAAATGAAAAAATAAAGATGTTATTCAAAACCAATGAGAACGAAGATACATGCCAGAATCTCTGGGACACATTTAAATCAGTCTACAGGGTTATAGTACTAAATGCCCACATGAGAATGAGAAAATATCTAAAATTGACACCCTATCATCACAAATAAATGAACTAGAGGAGCAAGATCAAACAAATTCAAAAGCTAGCAAAAGACAAGAAATAACTAAGATGAGAGCAGAACTGAAGGAGATAGAGACACAAAAAGCCCTTCAAAAAATCAAAAAAATTCAGAAGCTGGTGTTTTGAAAAGATAAACAAAATAGATAGACTGCTAGCCAGGCTAATAAAAAAAAAAGAAAAGAGAGAAGGATCAAATAGATGCAATAAAAAATGATAAAGGAGATATCACCACAGATTCCACAGAAATGCAAACTACCTTCAGAAATTACTACAAACAACTCTATGCACATTAACCAATAAATCAAGAAGAAATGGATAAATTCCTGTACACTTACACTCTCCCAAGAATAAACCAGGAAGAAGTTGAATCCACAAATACACCAGTAACAAGTTCTGAAGTTAATAGCCTACCAACCAAACAAAAGTCCAGGTTCAGATGGATTCACAGCTGAATTTTACCAGACATACAAAGAGTGACTGGCACCATTCCTTCTGAAACTATTCCAAACAATACATAAAGAGGAAATCCTCCCTAACTCATTTTATGAGACAAACATCATCCTGATACCAAAATCTGGCAGAAACACAACTAAAAGGAAAATTTAAGACCAGTATCCTTGATGAACATTGATGCAAAAATCTTCAATAAAATACTGGCAAACCAAATGCAACAGCACAACAAAAAGCTTATCCATCCTAATCAAGTAGGCTTCATCTCGGGGATGCAAGGCTGGTTCAACATATGCAAATCTATAAATGTAATCTATCACATAAACAGAACCAAAGACAAAAACCACATGATTATCTCAATAGATGGAGAGAAGGCCTTCAACAAAATGCAATAGCCCTATATGCTAAAAACTCCTAATAAACTAGGTATTGATGGAATGTATCTCAAAATAACAAAAGTTATTTATGACAAAGCCACAGCCAATATCATACTGAATGGGCAAAAACTGAAAGCATTCCCTTTGAAAATTGTCACTAGACAAGGATGCCCTCTCTCACCATTCCTATTCAACATAGTATTGGAAGTCCTAGCCAGAGCAATCAGGCACGAAAAAGAAATAAAGGATATTTAATTAAGAAAAGAGGAGGATGGCTGAATAGGAACAGCTCTGGAGTGCAGTTCCCAGTGAGAAGGCAGAGGGTGAGTGATCACATTTCCAAACGAGTTTTTACTGCCCACAGACCAGGATATTCCCAGGTAGAAAAGTGCCACGAGTCTCCAGCATGGCTGTTTCAGCTGGTGCAATGGTTCTCCCCACAAAAACTCACACAAATCTGGGTGGCCATTTCAACTGGCACCTGGAACACCTGGGAGACAGAGTTGCCCATTCAACTGAAAAAAAGGGGGTTGAAACAGGGAGCCAGATGATCTGGCTCAGTGAATCCCACCCCTACAAAACCAGCAATCTGAAATGCTCTGGATTGAGAGTTTCATAGCAGGCACAGCTGGACCCAGGATGATCCAGCTCTGTGGGGGGAAGGGCGTCTGCCATTACTGAGGCAGTCCACCACTACTGAGGCAATCCACCATTACTGAGGCAGTCCACCATTATGGAGGCAGTCACCATTACCAAGGCAATCCAACATTACTGAGGCAATCTGCCATTACAGAGAGAGTTAGCCATTATTGAGGCAGTCCGCCATTACTGAGGCAGTTCTAACTATACCTCTATAAACAAAACTGCAAGGAAGTTCACACAGCAGCTGGGCAGAGCCCACGACAGCTCAGCAATGCCTCTGCTGGCAGACTGTGACTAGGCTACCTCCTCACTGGGAAAGGCATCTCTGAAAAAAGGCAGCAGCACATGGGGAACTTACAAATAAAGCCCCACTTTTCCAGGACAGAGCATCTGGGAAAAAGAGGCGGTTATAAGTTCTGCTGCAGTAAACTTAAACATACCTGCCCAACAGCTCTGAATAGAACAATGGAGCTCACGGCTCAGCACATGAGCCCCTATAAGGGACAAAATGTCTCTTCAAGGAGCTTTCCGACTCCCATATATTCAAAGAGACACCTCATAAAAGAGAGCTCAGGCTGACATCTGGGGGATATCCTTCTGGGACAAAGGGGCCTCACTGTTAGAAGGAAAACTTAAAAAATAGAAATAAATAACTTCATCATCAACAAAAAGGCTATCCACTCAGAGACCCCTTCCAAAAGTCACCAACTCATACCACACGTAGATAAATCCACAAAGATGGGAAGAAAGAAAACCAGAATGCCTCTTCTCCAAGTGATCACAACTCCTCACCAGCAAGGGAACAAGGCTGGATGGAGAATGAGTCTGATGAATTGACAGAAACAGGCTTCAGAAACTGGGTAATAACAAACCTCTCTGAGCTAAAGGAACATGTTCTAACCTAATACAAAGAAAGTAATAACCTTGAAAAAAGGTTTGACAAAATGCTAATGAGAATAAACAGCTTAGAGGAGAATATAAATGAATTGATGGAATTGAAAAACACAAGAACTATGCAAAGCATACACAAGTTACAATAGTCGAATCGACCAAGCAGAAGAAAGGATATCAGAGACTGAAGATAAACTCAATGAAATAAAATGAGAAGGCAAGATTAGAGAAAAAAGAGTAAAAACAAAGGAACAAAGCCTCCAATAAATATGAGATTATGCGAAAAGACCTAATCTCCTAATCTACATTTGATAGGTGTACCTGAATGTGATGGAGAGAATGAATCCAAGCTGCAAAACACTTTTCAGGATATCATCCAGGAGAACTTCCCCAACTTAGTAAGGCAGGCCAATATACAAATCCAGAAAATACAGAGAACACCTCAAAGATATTCCTAAAGAAGAGCAACCCCAAGGCACATAATCATCAGATTCACAAGGGTTGAAATCAAGGAGAAAATACTAAGGGCAGCTGGAGAGAAAGGTCGGGTTACCCACAAAGGGAAGCCCATCAGACTCACAGCAGATCTCTCATCAGAAACCCTAGAAGCCAGAAGAGAGTGGGGACCAATATTCAACATCCTTAAAGAAAAGAACTTTCAACCTAGAATTTCATATCCAGCCAAACTGAGCTTCATAAGTGAAGGAGAAATAAAATCCATTATGAACAAGCAATTGCTGAGAGATTTTGTCACCACCATGCCTGCCTTACAAGAGCTCCTGAAAGAAGCATTAAACATAGAAAGGAACAACCTATACCAGCCCTCCAAAAATGTATCAAATGGTAAAGAGCATTGACACAATGAAGAAACTGCATCAACTAATGGGCAAAACAACCAGCAAGAATCAAAACAGCAGAATCAGATTCACACATAACAATATTAACTTTATATGGGCTAAACGCTCCAATCAAAAGACACAGACTGGCAAATTAGATAAAATGTCAAAACCCATCAGTGTGCTGTATCCAGGAAACCCATCTCACATGCAAGAACAAACATAGGTTAAAAATAAAGGGATGGAGGAAGATTTACCAAGCAAATAGAGAACTAAAAAAAGCAGGAGTTTCAATCCTAGTCTCTGATAAAATGGACTTTAAACCAACAAAGATCAAAAGAAACAAAGAAGGGCATTACATAATGGTGAAAGGATCAATGCAACAAGAAGAGCTAAAGATCCTAAATACGTACACACCCAATATAGGAGCACCCAGATACATAAAGCAAGCTTTTAATGACCTACAAAGAGACTTAGACTCCCACACAATAATAGTGGGAGATTTTAACACTCCACAGTCAATATTAGACAGATCAATGAGACAGAAAGTTAACAAGGACATCCAGGACTTGAACTCAGATCTGGACCAAGTGGATCTAATAGACATCTACAGAAATCTCCACCCTAAATCCACAGAATATACATTCTTCTCAGCACCACATCACACCTACTCTAAAATTGATCAAATAATTGGAAGTAAATCACTCCTCAGCAAATGCAAAGAAATGGAAATCATGACAAACAGTCTCTCAGACCACAGTGCAATCAAATTAGAACTCAGGATTAAGAAACTAACTCAGGGAAGGGAGCAGTGGCTCACATCTGCAATCCCAGCACTTTGGGAGGCTGAGGCAGGCGGATCATGAGGTCAAGAGATTGAGACCATCCTGGCCACATGGTGAAACCCCGTCTCTACTAAAAAAATATAAAAATTAGCTGGGTGTGGTGGCACATGCCTGTAGTCCCAGATACTCAGGAGGCTGAGGCAGGAGAATCGCTTGAACCCAGGAGGCGTAGATTGCAGTGAGCCAAGATTGTGCCACTGTACTCCAACTTGGCCCCTGGCAACAGAGTAAGACTCTGTCTAAAAAAAAACCTAACTGAGAACCACACAACTTCATGGAAACTGAACAACTGGCTCTTGAATGTTGACTGGATAAACAATGAAACAAAGGCAGAAATAAAGATGTTCTTCAAAATCAACAAGAATGAAGATGCAATGTACCAAAATCTCTGGAACACATTTAAAGCAGTGTCTAGAGAAAAATTTATAGCAATAAATGCCCACATGAGAAGCAAGGAAAGATCTAAAATTGACACCCTATCATCAAAATAGAAAGAGCTAGAGGAGCAAGATCAAAAAATCTCAAAAGCTAGCAGAAGACCAGAAATAACTAAGATCAGTGCAGAAATGGAGATAGAGACACAAAAAAAACTTGAAAAAATTAATAAATTCAGGACTTTGCTTTTTACAAGATGAACAAAATAGACAGACCACTAGCCACATTAATAAGAAAGAAAAGAGAGAAAAATCAAATAGATGCAAAAAAAAATAATAAAGACAATATCACCACAGATTCCACAGATAAACAAACTACTATCAGAGATTTTTACAAACAATTCTATGTACGTAAAGCAGTAAACCTGGAAGAAATGTATAAATTCCTGGACACTTGCACCCTCCTAAACTTAAACCAGGAAGAAGTTGAAACCCTGAATAGATCAATAACAAGGGCTGAAGTTGAAGCAGCAATTAATAACCTATCAAACAAAGAAAAGCCCAGGTCCAGATGGATTCACAGCCAAATTCTACCAGACATACAAACAGGAGCTAGTACCACTCCTACTGAAACTATTCCAAACAATCCAAAAAGAGGAACTCCTTCCCAAACCATTTTACGAGACGAACATCATCCTGATACCAAAACCTGGCAGAGACACAACACAAAAAACAAACAAATAAACAAACAAACAAAAAACAAAACAAAAATAACCTTCAGGCCAATATCCGTGATGAACATAGATGCAAAAATCTTCAATAAAATACTGGCAAGCCGATTGCAACAGCACTTCAACGAGCTTATCCATCACGATTAAGTAGGCTTCATCCCAGGGATGCAAGGCTAGTTCAACTTACACAAGTCTAAAAATGTAGTTCACCACATAAACAGAACCAAAGACAAAAACCACCTGATTATCTCAATAGATACAGAGAAGGCCTTGAACAAAATTCAACAATGCTTTATGCTAAAAAACCCTCAATAAACTAGTTATCTACAGAACATATCTCAAAATAATGAAACCTGTTTATGACAAACCCACAGCCAATATCATACTGAATGGGCAAAAACTGAAAGCATTCCCTTTGAAATCTACCACTAGACAAGGATACCCTCTCTCACCACTCCTATTCAATATAGTTTTGGAAGTTCTAGCCAGAGCAATCAAGAAACAAAAAGAAATAAATGGCATTCAATTAGGAAAGGAGGAAGTCAAATTTTCTCTTTTTGCAGATGACACGATTGTATATTTAGAAGACCCCATCATCTCATTCAAAAATCTCCTGAAACAAGTAACTTTAGCAAAGTCTCAGGATATAAAATCAATGTGCAGAAATCACAAGCATTCCTATACACCAATAACAGACTTAAAGAAAGCCAAATCAAGACCACACTGTCACTCACAATTGCTACAAAGAGAATTAAATACAGGAATACAACTAAAAAAGGATGTAAAGGACTTCTTCAAGGAGAACTACAAACCACTGCTCAACAAAATAAGAGACGACACAAACAGATGGAGAAAAATTCCATGCTCATGGTTAGGAAGAATCAATATAGTAAAAATGGCCATACTGCCCAAAGTAATTTAGAGATTCAATGATATCCCCATCAAGCTACCTATGACCCTCTTCACAGAACTGGAAAATACCACCTTAAACTTCATATGGAACCAAAAGAGAGCCTGCATAGCCAAGAGAATCCTAAGCAAAAGGAACAAAGCTGGAGGCATCATGCTACATGACTTCCAACTATACTAGAAGGCTACAGTAGTGAAAACAGCATGATACTGGTACCAAAACAGAGATACAGACCAAT
This sequence comes from Plecturocebus donacophilus, assembly GCA_004027715.1. Lineage (NCBI taxonomy): Eukaryota > Metazoa > Chordata > Mammalia > Primates > Pitheciidae > Plecturocebus > Plecturocebus donacophilus. The sequence continues at coordinate 16 of PVKP010031406.1, read as the reverse complement.
GGAACAGAACAGAGGC
>PVKP010031405.1:0-26993 GCA_004027715.1 Plecturocebus donacophilus | reverse complement strand
TTCACCACCATCTTCATCTTTGCTGAGTCCTCCCTCTGCACTGGGGTTGCCCATCCCATCGCAAGCACAGCAGCTTCCATCCTCTCAGGAGCCCCGGGAGACAGGCTCCATCAACACAGTCACAGGAGGAAAATTGGGGTACCCAGAGGCACAGGAAGCCATCACCACAGCCAGGAGCAGGCAGCAGGCCAGGCCCAGCCCAGGTCCCGGGCCCTCCCTTCCAGGGCTTCTGCCTGCCCCAGGGGCGTTGGTGCTCAGGAGTCCTGGAGCTCACTGCCTGGTGCTCCCCGGATCCCCAGCCCTCTCCCCTCGACCCCTGGGCAGCCCCCTGCCACCCGAGGGTCCCTGCGCCTCTCTGCAGCCTTCTGCCTGGTGCCTGGCCCCTTCTGCCTCCCCGGAGGGACGAGCTCAGTGGGTCACCTTTGCTGTGCCCCAGCTCCAGGTCTGCCTCCGTCTCCCTCCTCGCTGGCGAGCCCTCCCGGGCCTCTCACTACACTCTCGGCTTGTTGGAGGTTTCTGGGTTGCTTTTTATCAAAATCATTAATAATTTCAAATACTCTCACAAAGGCTGCCTCCACCACAGCCCCCACCACAGCCCCCTCCACGGCCACTTAGACCCACTGTGGTTCCCTGAGATTTGCCGGAGACCACGTGGTCACGGTGCGGGTGTGGCCGGTCCCCCACAGGGATGGTGTGTGCCCACCGCAGGGCCTGTGTCTGCTACACTCGGTCTCCTGGGCAGGACTGCCCGATCAGGGCAAGTGTGGTGCCCAGGAGGGTGTCTGATGGATGATATATAAATGGATGAGGGAAGAGGTGGATTGATTTTTTAAAAAACAAAAATTATTGGATAATCTATGTCCAGTATGAGAATTTTGCAAAAATACAGAAAAGTGGAAAGTAAAAAGAAGAGAACCACAGCCCCCAAACTCCCTAGAGAAAACTGCATGAACATTTTGGGGTTATTCCTTCCACACAGGCTTCTACAGCATGCAGAGTTCTGTATATTACCTTTTGCACTTAACATTTTCCAGTCTATGACATGTCCATTAAAAGCATGATTTTAAAAACCGTTTTATTATGGAATTTCTCCACGTGCCCACCCCACTTCAACAATCGTCACTCTGTTGCCAGCCTTACACTGCCATTGTCACTCACTCCTATTTTACTTCTACTTTTGGTGGAATACCCTCATGGGTTGACTTGTGCTCCCCAGAAACAGACGTTGACGTCCTGACCCCTCCCTCACAGACCTGATTTTAAGTAGAGTTGTTGTGGACGGATGTCACTAGCTCAGCTGGTGATGGTCGTGCTGGAGTGAGGCGGCCCCTAACCCAATATACCTGGTGTCCATGTCAAAGGGAAGATTCAGAAAGAGAGACAAAGGGGGAAAGACACACCACACACACACACACACACACACACAACTGAGGCTGTGTCAAAGGAATGCAGGAGCCAAGTGAAAGAGCTTCCAAAGGCCAAAAGTAGAAAAATTTAAACAACAAAATGAGGCAGTGCCGAACAGCCATGAGTTCACACTGATAGGAATAAATGATCAGATTCCGGGAGAGAAGAGCAGATCTCCAGGCAGAATTCCAAGTAAGTTGCGGAGCCACTCTGCCCTCAGGAGGGGAGCATGACCCCCGCTCCTTAACTGTGAGCTGTGCACAGTGACTTCCTGCTGGAGAGCAGAAGAGTATGGAAGGGGGAGGGACAATCTTTTGGAGACCAAGGTCAATGCCAGCAGTGATGAGCCGTGTCTACACTGTGAACTCTTGACACCCCGGATGAGAAGAGCACCTCACCACTGTGATATTCCTCCCAAAGCCCGTAGAAGCTGTTTAGTCATGAGAAGAACACCAAACACATCCCAATTAGGGGACATTTCACAAAATGTTTTGCCAGCACTCCTTAAACTCATCAAGGTCACCAAAACAAAGAAAGTTTGAGAAATTGTCACAAGAGCATAACATGACAAATGAAAGTCATGTGGGATTCTAGCAGAAAAACAAAACGCATTAGGTAAAAACTAAGAAAATCTGAACAAAATATGAACTTCAGTTCCTCATAAGACATAAATATTGGTTCATTCATTGTGACATACCTCGTACACTAATCATGATAGGGGAACCGGCTGTGGGGTTTACGAAAACTCCTTGTACTATCTTTGCAACTTTTCTGTTATCTAAAACTATTAGAAAATAAAAGTTACTTTAAGAAGTCAAATTTAATTAAACGTGTGTCCACAAAGAAGACTCCCTTGAGAATACTGACAAACATTTTAAAAGAAATAATAACCTCACACAAACTCCTTCAGAAAAAGAGAGGTAGAGAAAACACTTCTCAACGGGTTTTATGACACCTGGCACCAAAACCAGACAAAGATATTATAAGAAAAGAAAACTACAAAATGTATCCTTCATGAACACAAGTATAAAACTTTTACAGAATGCCACCAAATGGAATTCAGTATAAATGATGAAGGATGTATGATTTCATGACTAAGTGGACTTCTTCCAAGAATGCAAGGTTAGCTCAACATTGAAAATCATTCTACATAACTCACTGTATCAACAGATTTTTAAAAAGAAATGATAAGATCGTCTCTATAGATGCATGAAAACAAATGCATATGACAAACATCAACATCCATTCATTAAAAATGCTCTAATGAAACTAGGCATACAGAGCAACTCCTCCAGCTGAGAAGAAACATCTATGAAAAACAGCCCTGCAGATCATATCATGCCTCACAGTGAAAGAAGAAACGCTTCTCCAGAGCAAGGATTCCGCCTTCAGAGATGAAGGTCCTACACAGTGCAGTAAAGAAAACACAGTGAAGCGTCTAGAACCAGCACATGGGTTTAGCATAGTCACAGGATATGAAATCTCTATCGTAGTTCTCTACACCAGCAACTTAAAATTAGAAACTGAAGTTTTAAAACACCATTCACCATGGAATAAAATGCTTTCAAAAGTACTATAAAGTGAAAAAGTAAAATACTTAAGGATAAACCCAATAAAATATAGCAAGCTTTGTAGGTTGAAAACTACCAAGCATTTCTGAGATAATTAAACACCCAAATAAATGGAGAGATTTGTTGAGTTTACAGGTGAGAAGATTCGTTGCTATTAAGATGTTCTCAGAATTAATCTATCAATTTAAGGTAATCCCAGGCAGCTTTTTAAAAATAGAAGTTGACAGGTTGATTATAAAAATTATGTTGAAGTGCAAATGACAGCAAATGGTTAAAACCACGTTGACCAAGAAGAACATATTTGAAAGACTCACTCTCCCTGATTTCAATACATCATAAAGTTACAGTAAACAAGATGGTATGAGATTGGTGTGATGACAAACATGTAGTTTAATGAAACAGCATACAGTCCAGAGGTAAATCCACATATGTATGGTCAACTGATTTTCAAGAAATGAACCAAGGCAATTCAATAGGGAAAAGATAGTCTCTTTTTAAAAAGTGCTGGAAGGCCGGGCGCCGTGGCTTGTGCCTATAATCCCAGCACCTTGGGAGGCCAAGACTGGTGGATCATGAGGTCAGGAGTTTGAGACCAGCCTGGCCAAGATGACAAAACCCCGTCTCTACCAAAAAATAAAAAAAATTGCCAGGTGCGATGGTGGGAGCCTGTAGTCCCAGCCACTCGGGAGGCTGAGGCAGGAGAATCACTTGAACCTGGGGGCTGGAGGTTTCAGTGAGCCGAGATCACCCCACTGCACTCTAGCCCAGGCAACAGGGCAAGACTCTGTCTCAGAAAAAAAGCGCTGAAACACATTTAACATCCATATGGAAAAGAAAAAAGCAAACTTTAATCTTTAACCTATACCATATACAAAATTAACATTAAATAGATCATTAGAACAAAATTAACGTTAAATAGATCATTAGAACAAAATTAACATGAAATAGATCATTAGACCTTAATGTAAGAAATGAACCTATAAAACTGCTAGGAAATTACAGAGGTGAAAAGCTTTGTGATATCTTGGTTAAGCAAAAATGTATGGAATCAAACATATAAAACATAAACCAGAAAAGACAAAGTTGAATTGGGCTTTAGCAAAACAATAACATTTCTGCTCTTTGAAAAATACCACCAAGAAAGTGAAAAGACAAGCTAGAGACTATGAAAAAACATTTCCAATATGTATGTCTGATAAAGGACTTGCTTTCAGAATGCGTGAAGAAATTCAGCCCAATAATAAACACAATTCAATCGTATGAAAGCAAAAAACTTTAAAATAAGAGATTAGAACAAAAACTTCATAAAAGAGAAGATGCAAATGGCTAAGAAACCCTTGGAAGGTTGCTGAGCAGCACCGGTGTTCCAGGAATGCGAAGGAGGAATGAGGGAAGACCACACTGACACCCGTCTGCACGTCCTCTGGACGGCGAAGCTAACCAGGCTGATGATGCCCAGCATGCAGCAGGGTACGGGGCACCGAGAACTCTCCAGCTTTGACTGCAGGAACATGAAACAGGGCAGTCTCCTTGGAAAACAGGCTCGCGATTTCTTACGATGTGATGTGGTTTGCTCTGTGTCCCCACCCAAATCTCGTTTTGAATTGTAATCCCTAACACTGGGGGAGGAAAGTGGCAGGAGGCGATTGCATTGTGGGGGTGGGTCTCCCCCTTGTTGCTCTGGTGCTAGTGAGTTTGCAGGAGAGCTGGTTGTTTAAAAGCGTGTAGCACTCCCCCTTCTCTTTGTTTCTCTCCTGTTGCCATGTGAAGACGTGCCAGCTTCCACTTTGCCCTTTCACCGTGATTGTAAGTTTCCTGAGGCCTCCCTAGCCATGCCTCCTATACAGGCTGCAGAGCTGTGAGTCAATCACACCTCTTTTCTTCATAAATCACCCGTCTTAGGCAGTTCCTTATAGCAGAGTAAGAATGGACTAATACATTATATAATCCAGAACATGTCTATGCAAAGACTTGTGCTCAAATGCTTTTTATTCACAATAGTCCCAAACGGGGCATAGCTCAGATATCTATCAACAGGTGAAATAAGCAAATCAATGTGGTCTCTCCATATAATGGAGTCCTATTCAGCAGTGGAAACGGAGTACATAGACCCAGATGGATCCTAAAAGCATGCTAGTCAAAGGAGCCAGGCGTCCAAGCATGCATACTGCATAGGTCCGTGTAGAGAAAATCCCAGGACAATTCTAACCTGGGTGACACAGAGCATGTGCCTGAGGTTGGGGAGGATGGACAGAGAAGGGAGGCAGAGGCTTGTGGGGTGGCGGAAATGCTGCATATCGTGACCGTGGGGCGGCTGTGCAGGTGCATAAACTTACCAAAAGATAAACTTAAAAGCAATGCATTTTATTGCATGTAAATCACAATGTTTAAAAATAATTATATATTATTGTATAAAATTATAAAATTTCAAAATTGCTAACTTCTCCCCATCCTACTCGTCCTCTCTCTACTTATTTTTCTGTATGACCGCTAACATACTATTAATTTACTTATTTATTATTATTTTTTTGCCTGTCTCTTCCTCAGCAAGAGCAGGAATTTTTATTTGTTTTATTCACGAATGGACTGCACAGACCCTAGGGCCAAGCCAGGCGCTTGGCAGATTCTCGGCAAATATTTGCTAAATTAATCAGTCAGTGAACAGGGAACAAGTTAGAGGGATTGCCCTTTTAGATCACAAGCCGTTCTGTAAAGTTATGGTATGTTTAGAGTCAGTGCTTTCGGTCAGGGATGGGCAAGATCACCAGTGGAAAATAACAGAGTGCACAGGAAGAGATCCAACCACGGAAAGAAATGACCCCAGCGGGGGTGGGGGGGATGCGGGGCTGCAGCAGGGGGAAGGCCAGTCTCCCTTCACCCACGATGCGGGGGAAATGGTTATGGTGTGCATGCCAGCGAAGTGGTTGCCTTCTTCACAACAGACACAAAACCTCATCCTGCCCAGACCTGGAAACCTCCAGGTAATTCAGTGTTTTAAACATGAAAGACAGAACTTTAAAAAAAAAAAAATAGGAAAATTATTTTATAACCTCAGATTGGGTAAGGATTTCATAGCAAGCCACAAAACCCACCAACCATAGCAAAAGGACTGATCAGTTTAGCTCCATGAAGGTAGTAACTTCCGTTTGTTATAATCCCGCATGAATTCTCTTTATTTAAAAAAAAATACATGGTGAAATATCTATAAGGAAATGAAGTGAAACTGATATTTTGATGCAAAAGAGATTTAAGAGATTACGGCAAAAAAGAACAAGACACCAGAGAGAAAGTGAAAAGACGGTCATAGACTCAGTCCCACACACATAACTCAGTAAGGGATTGCGATCCACAATATGTAAAGGTCATTCAGAAACCAACAAGAAATAACAGTGACACAATAGAAGCACATAAAGGCAGAAACAAGGTTGCACAGAAGAAGAAAAACACAAACGGCAACTAAACACTCACCCATTATTAGCTCAACCTGGATGCAAATTAAGAATCTCAAATTAATACCACAGTGAGTCATCCTGTGAGGTCAGCCAGGTAGCTGGAGGTAAGACATCTAACCTCACAGCAAGGGCTGCGAGGCGGGGGCCTACGGGGACTCTTCCACGCAGCCAGAGGGGCAAAAATGACACAGCATTACTTTTGGCAGATGGTCATCCCCTCCCACAGCCCAGGGCAGTGTCACATTTGGGTCCTCAGGGCAGCATCAGGGAGGCTGAGGATGGAACTGAGGCACAGCGAGGCCAGGGCAGTGCCCAAGGCCATGGCTCGTCCCACCAGGAGTGGGGTTGAAACTCACAGCTGACCGCAAGTGAGCCTAACCCTTCCGCTGGCATTTGCCGAGCGGCTGTGGCATGCTGCACACTCAGTGCTGCTCACCCAGCCGTCAAAGCACTTTCTGAGATGGGAGCATCATTTCAGGGACGAGGCCATGCAGAAACAAAGTGACCAGTCGTGGCTCACTCCCTGCCTTGCCCACCATGCCGAACTGGAGCCGTGGCTGTGGGCGCCCACGAGTCCCCTGTCCTGGGGCGATGCTGGCGTGGGTGGGACTCACTGCCCTGGAGACCAGGCAGGCGGGTTCCTCACATGGGAGGCAGCATGGAAATACTCATGTCACCCGGCTCTTCACATTATTTTTTAAGTGGGCCGGAAACACCTGCTCCTTTATTACCGTGAGGCGCAATCAGCCTAGTGCAAGCCACTCTGCAGCAAAGAGCCTGGGCCGCGTCCGGCACGCCTCGCTCACCTGCTCGTCTTTGGTAGCTCCATACCACAGCGGAGCTGGAACGTTCCTGCGATCATTTAACAGACGCCGCAGAAGCGTGGACGCTGGGCATCCACAGAAGAAAGACTCGGCCGAGGCCGCCGAGCCTGGCCTGCAGGAAACTGGGCGCAGCCGGTAAGCAGGAGCCCCGGGCCGCTGTAGCCGCAAGGGGCTGGGTGGCAGTGGGCCTGGAATTCACCATCCCCGGTGCCTCCCAGTGCCGGGTCAGCCTGCAGCTGGGTGGCCCTCCTGGAAGACACCGAAGCTCCCACGCCAGGGCCCTGGGGCCACCTCCCTCTGCGGGTCTTGTGACGGCTGTGGAGTGGTCGTGTGTAAGGTCCCTGGAGCCCGGTTTCAACCCCACTCTTCACAGGACCAGCCAGGGGCCTTGGGCATTGCCCTGGCTTCGCTGTGCCTCAGTTCCATCGTCGGTAAAACGGGGCGAGGGCAGAGCCTCCATGACACTGCCCCAAGGACCCAAAGTTCACGCAGGTGCGACTCCAGCAGGCCCTGAGCAGGGTGAGTAAGTGTCAGCCGGGGGATTGCTATGGCTCCACACAGGGTCTACGTGCAGAGAACTCTAGCAGGGAAAGCTTAGCCCCACGTCCCCTGCAAATCCCAACTCTGCTGTCAACGCTGTCCCCAGCAAAACTCCCGACCCCACCACCCCAGCCTGCCTGCTGCAGGAGGCTGGCCTGCTTAGTTCCCACAGGCCCCTGCCCAGACCTGCAAACCTCAGAGCCCGCATCAGTCACGGCCAGCCGGGTCACACTGCGGCGGCCCGAAGCCAAATCCCAGAGACTAGAGCAGGAGCGTGTGGCCGCGCGCCCCACTCCTCAGAGTCCCTCGAGGACGCAGGCTGACGGAGGCTTCACCGCTCTGGCTCTTAAGCTGCCGCCCAAGAGGACACATGTGTCCTGTCCATGTCACTGGCCAATCTCACTGGTGCCCTGCCTGGCTTCTGAAGCAGGGATCCTGTGGGTGGCCGTGGCCAGCAGTGCCACCTCCCGAAGCCATCCCTGACGCCACCATCTCACACCCAACTCCGACGATGCTTCCACACATCCTGCTGGCTCTGCCTCCAAGTGTGCTTGCCGTCCCATCTGCTCTCACCACCTCTGCCACCCCAACCCACGCCCCGGCCGCCGCGTCCTGCGGAGACCTGCTGTGGCTGCCTGGCCAGGCCCCCGTCCCTGCTGCCCGCAGTCTGGTTCAATCCCATGACCGGCAGCTCTCAGACTCCAGGCTGGGCCACATCTGAGACCCCTTCCTTCCTGCATCGCCCACCTGCTCCTGCCACACTGCGGTTCCTGGGCACCAGCGGCCAGCCAGCACCCCAGCTCTTCGGAGCTGTCCCCTCTGCCCCAGCACTCCTCCTGGGTAACCCCACAACCTCATCCCCTCACCTCCTGGGCCTCCCATGGCCACCTCGCCCCCTCCCGTGCCTGGCTGCCCCTCAGTGTGTTTCTTCCACGGACCCCACCCCTCTGCTGTGGCCTGCAAGCTCCTGCCTCTCCGGCCTCATCACAGGGAGGGCAGGGATCACTGGCTATGGGGGCCACTGCACACCTGGGCTCCAGGTCTGGCCTTCATCCACGCCTCCCTGCTGGGAGCAATGGGAGCCGGCTGAGAGTCTCCTCATCTGGGGCACACGAGGACCTCAGTGGTCCCTGGGGGCCCCAGAATCCCTTTGAATTATAGACAAAAGCTGTGGCTCCTTCCCCAGAAAACACAGCCTACAGACACGTGGGTGACAGCAGTGTGTAGGTCAAAGTCATTGCCACGGCCTCGGTCCCCACCTCACAGCAGCAAGGCCATCAGGGCTCTGGCTCAGGATGGAGAGCCACCACCCTGGGACATGGGCCCAGCCTGGCCACATGCTGCCTGTGTATGTCACAGACTGAGCTCCTGAGGCTGCTTGCCCGTCCCCACAGCCGGGCTGACAATCTCCAGGGGGCCAGCCTAGCTCCCCTGCCGCCCGCAGCCCGGGCAAGGCTCACAGGCCACCACGAACCCAAATCCGAACTTCCATGCCTTTGAGGTGGAACTGGGCAGCCCCCGCACCTGTGCTGAGAAGGACATGAGCCGCCTCCCCTGCACCTCGGCTCCCAACTGCCCCTCCCTGGACGAGACCCTCTCCTCCACCCGCTTCTGTGTGGGACAGGAGACAACGTGGGCTTCCCGAATCACACACGGCAGAGGCCACCCACCCCCTGAACTTGCCACACACCTCTCCAAGCAGCCCAGGGACACCCACAGGTTCTCAAACGACGTCCCGGAGGCTTGTCAGGTATGGAGATTCAAAATAACTCCCCACCAGGCGTGGTGGCTCACACCTGTCATCCGAGCACTTAGGGAGGCTGAGGTGGGTGGATCACCTGAGGTCGGGAGTTCGAGACCAACCTGACCAACATGAAGAAACCCCATCTCTACTGAAAATGCAAAATTAGCTAGGCATGGTGGCAGGCGCCTGTAGTCCCAGCTACTCGGGAGGCTGAGGCAGGAGAATCACTCGAACCCGGGAGGCGGAGGTTGTGGTGAGCAGAGATTGAGCCACTGCACTCCAGCCTGGGCAACAAGAGTGAAACTTCATCTCAAAAATAATAATAGAAATAACTTCCTCAGGTTGGCCATTTGAAAGCAAACAGAGCACCCACCGCAGGGGACTTCCCATGGCATTACCTGTCCGTGAGAAGCGTGGTTTTGATTTGTACCGAGTGAGCCTCCAGGGACACACTCAGGCCACGGCAGGCACGCAGGTGTTTCTGGTTTCTTCTACCAATCGTGGCAGCCTCTGATGCTTCTGTTTCGCGTTGATGTTTTGAATTACTGAGTCACAGACTATCAGGATCATTTTTCACAACTGTCCGTATTTCTTAAAGTCGCGCTTGTCACCCAGGTGGCCTTGATTCCTGTTCTTTGGGTGCAATTTGAAGAACGTGGCCAGCTCCTTACTGTGGGGTGTGAGGGCTGGTCGTGGGTGGTCTCTGGTCACACAGCCAGAAGCGGCAGCGCATGGACAGGGGCCTTCGGGGGGTCTGACTGTGGCCGCAGGGCCTGGAGAGGGTGGGTTTCTGGTCATCTCAGGATGGCTGCACCCACCTGCACCAGCTTCCTCTCCCACCCCTGAGACCCCCATCGCCCCCATCACCCCCACTGCCAGTGCCTGTCCCCTGGTCCCTCCTGCCCACTGCATGGGATTGCACTGGCACCACCTCCTCATGGCGCCTGCTCTGGGCTCAGAGGGCAGCTCACACATCCCCATGGGTGCTCCCTGTGGCCTGCACCTCCTCCCTCAGGACGTTAGGGACCCAGGTGGAGCGGGTCACATCTGCCTCCCCCTCCCATAGCCCACCACAGCCCCTCACACCCAGGAGAGAGTCAGGCTTCATGTCTCTTCAGCCCTGTGTCCCAGGACTGCCCTGACCCCCTGCAGATTCCTGGGGTGTGTGGTAGGGGGTACAGCACGCAGAACAGGACGGGAAGCGGCCCCATGCAGTCAGCCGCATGAGCACCAGATGCTTCTGTCACTCAAGACATGCAGGGGAGACAAATCGGGGAGCGCTCCGGATGACTCACACGACCGCAGCACGAGAGCCAACCCCGAGACCAAGTGGAGAGGTGAGCTCACCACGTCCAAGCAGTACAGAGCCCCCAGCGTTAGCCTGTCCCGTGTTCTCCCCAGCTCCCGTAGAGTGTTAGTTTTAAATGTCACTTCGTCATCAACATTTAAAACCTAGGACATTTTACCAACCAGCCAAATGTCTGGACTCTGAAAAAATCCAGAGCTCAGCCCACTCAGGGCCTACACCCCACTCAGCACAGTTGGCTGGAAGCAGCTCCCCAAACCCCTTTCTCCACCTCGACACCTTCCCCAACTCCCAACAGACTCCCGCCCACCCGGCCCCACCTCCAGATGGGAGCTGGGTCCCCCACTGCCCAGCCAGGCACGCTTCGAAGTCACAGAACAAAGCCAGATGTGGCCCCGAATGCACTAAGGATTCACACTCTGGATCTCCCGCCGGCCTGGCTGCATGGGGAAGATCCCACCGCTGTGTGGACCACGTCTCGTGGGGTCCCCTGGGAAAGAGTCCAGTCTCCATCCAGCTCCCATGCTGGTGCCTCTAGAGTACCCCTCATTCTTTCGCGTGGCTCTTCTCATAAGTGGGGCTGCAGGCGTGATTCCTCTTTTCCGCTAGCTGCTGTTAAGGCCTAAGCCCCTGCCCGACCCCGGCATCCACGGAGCCCATCCTGCCGTCTCCATGTGCTCACTGCTTCCAGGACGTCTCGCTGTGGTTGAACCACATCGGCTTTCTTGGGGCATAGCCGTGTCAAGTGAGGAATGGATAATATTCCTCTCTCCAACTCCCGGGCCTTGCATTTGGATTTCATGTCAGATTACCCTGACCAGCCCAAAGGCACGTGGAATATCACTGTGACATCAGCTCCACCCTGTTACTGACCTTTGAGGAAACATGTGCAGTGCTTCAGGCTTATATTTTATTTGGTGACTGTTTCAGACACATGTTCTTTGTCAGATTAAGGAGATAGCTTTCTCTTTCTAGTGTGCAAAAAGTTGTTTCCAAATTAAAGAAGTTGGATTTAATTAATTAATATGCTATATTAATCTTTCAGCATCTAGCAGCATCTGGCATTTAATAAGTGCTTGATAAATATTTGGGAATAAATATATAAATGTATGAATCTAATAAACCTGTATTTATTTTCCTTATTCTACTCTTTGATGCAATTTATTGTGTTTCTGAATGTACAACCTTTGAATTTCTAGAATAAGCTTTCCTTGGTCACAGAAGATTCATCTTTTCCTGTGAAGTGATGCTGGATTTTATCTGCTGGTATTTTGATCAGATTCTGCACCTGTCTTCATGAGGTGCTGCTTGTGTAGTCTGTGTGTCTGTGTACGTCATGTTTTACAGATTTTGACACGAACCTAGATTCATAAAAATTAATTAGAGGGTTTCCATCTTTCTCTCTCCTCCAGAAAAAATTTGTAGAGCTCTAGTGTCATCAGTTCTTCGGATGTTTAAAAGAATTCACTGAAAAAACCATCAGAGCAGAAAGCGGTGGGGAGATGCAATGGTGGGCATTTTTCAGGATCTTCCTTACATAGTCAAGGTTTCTTCTTCTTGTCTTGACATGATCTTGATCATTCAGATTTTCCAAGAAAATATCCTTTTTATCGGAATGTCTAGATTATTTACTTACAACCTCTTCAGGTCTATTTTTGTGCCCCCTTTCTGTTTGTTGGCTTAGAGCTCATTTCTTCTTATTTAAATGGGCTGGACGTTTGTCTCTGTTGGAGTGTGTGTGCACATACCTGTGCGTGCATGCATGTGTGTGTGTACGTGTGTGTGTGCGTGTGCACATGCGTGCGTGTGTGTGTGTGTGTTGTAGGGTAAAGCTCATAGATCCGTGCATCAATTCTGCTGTTAATGAAACCCGCTGCAGAGCCCTTGGTCTCTGCTCTGATCCTTTTTGTCTGTTGTGGCTTTCAGTATCTCAGATCAAAATACCAGCAGGTAAAATCCAGAGGGCATTGCTGGCTGAGGACAGGACCTGGCTTTCTCTCTCTGCAGGGTACAAAGTGACAACTTCAGCTTCAATGCAGTCTTTCCAAGTCTTTCCCACTGAGGTTAAGGCACCCGCTGTCTCTCAGGCAGGAAAGACGTCCTGGGATCCAGGTCACATGAACCGGTGGAGATGGTGAATGACTGTTCCAGAGCTCGAAAAGAGTGCGTTTAAAGGGAAGGCAGGGAAGAGGTGTGCGGCTGGACCTGGGAGTGGGGGTCTTGGGGAAGAGCCAGATGAGACGCCTTCTCGTGTGGATATCTGCCAGCCTCGCTCTCCAGCCGCCTTAGTGCATACGAGGGCGTGTGTATGAAAGGTCATGTATGAAGGGTCAGGGAGGTAGCGGCAGCTACACTTGGCCCCAATAGCATGGACACCTCCCCCACCAAGCCCGGCCTGGCTGCCCTCACTCATATATCCAGCTTGTCGACAGCCAGGCCAATGCTGACCTCCAGGAGGCACTGTCGAAGGTAGTCCTATGGGTAGGTGGCCTCCGGTAGCCCCCTCTTGTGATGGAAGAGCCAGTGGAGAGGCTTCAAGGAAGCTGGAGCCGTCACCCTGCACCTGCACAGAGAGGCTGGAGTCGTGTCCTCAGCCACCAACGCCCTCGGGGAGGAGATGCATGTTTGGGATGTGAATTGCCTGCCCCAAATCCCATTCAATCGTCGGCACCGCCCTCTGTGGTCCTGCAAAAACCTATGCACTCTGACGTATCCCGTCCTATGTTATTTCTGACCAAGCAACTCAATTTACTCGGAAAGAAGTGTGGCTCTGGGCTCCTGTCCCTGGGTTTCGTGGGCTCAGCCACTCACCCCGTTCCTGGGCACGGCTGGCCTGATGGAGGAAGAGCAGGGCTGCGGAGACCAGCGTTGGGGCTATCACGGGCTCTAGGTGAATGGCTAATCATGGCGCCATTTTCTCACTTTTGTCACACTCCACTGGGAGCCAAAGGCTGGAGGTGAGAGCAGCCTCCAAGTAACCCGTTAAAGAGCATGCAGCCGCCCTCTGTGGCTCTGGGCCGGCGCCCTGGAGGGTCTGGCTTTGGTGGGAGGAGTGCTGTCTTCAGGAAACAGCTGTGGTCCCTGCAGGTAGGAAGCGAGATTGCTCTCAGGCTTCTGGTGGGCTTTCCCTCCCAGCTGGCAGACAGGACAGGGCTTGCCCTGGGTGATGAGCCGAGTCCTCAGAGGCACGGGGCCCAGGATGATGCAGGGTGCCTGCCAGCACTCCCATGCTAAGTAACACGGGACAAAGAAAATGGCCAGCACAGACAGGCCCCTGGGGCCTCAGATCCGCAGAAATGGAGACCGGCCACCCGGCCACTAGCCATGGCGGTGGGGAGGGCAGGGGGAGCCTTGGGATGGAGGGTGCCCCCAGAAGTGGGTGTCTGCCTGGGGTGAGGATCTGTGTAGCTTCAATCCCGGGGGGAGCAGAAGCTGGCCTGAGAAGGGAAGGAGCCCCAGGACCGGGGATTCCAGCCAGTCCCCAGGGGAGCTCTGGGGGCAGTGCAGGTTGGACATTGGCGTGTCCTCACTGATGGGGGTGGTGGGGGCGTTCGCACTCCTGCCCCCTCCACGCCTGGCCCAGAGCAGGGGCGCCTCTGGCCCTCCAGCAGGCAGGTGGACTAACCCTGCAGCTGGACTACTCCTGCAGCTGGCTGGGCTCGAGTTCCCCATAGAGGCAGTGATGGCTGTGGGGGAGGCGGACAGTGGGGTCCACGCAGGTGCCGGGCCCTGGAGAGCACGGTCAGAGGGCTGACAGCCAGGCAGTGAGTGAGGGGATGATCCCGCTGCCGTGAGAGGTTTGGGGACAAGCATCTGAGGGCACAACACTGTCCCGTATCGAGACAGCGAGGCAAGGGGCTTGAGTGGGTCCGGGGGAGGAGTGGCTGGACCCCAACCGTCAATTTTGAGAGGCTTCCTCAGCGTCCAGGCAGGCTGGCAGGTGAGTAGGTGGACAGTGGGTCCGGAGCTCAAGGCACCACTGGTGCTATCAGGGAGACCCGCAGCCCGGCGGCGGAGGCGGTGGAGTGGCCGGGAGGCGGAGGAGTTGGGGCAGCGGACAGACGATGAGAAGGGCAGGCGAGGCGAACACGAAGAGCAGGGGCGCACAGAACCCTCAGGCCTCTGGCCCCTGGTGGGCTTTCCCTTCAGACAGCGGTGAGGCAAAGGGCGACCCCAACTCTGCAGCTGGGAGGGCCACCGGCTGACCTCCAGGCAGAGTTGCTGGGAGGGACCCGACTTGGGATTCCAGGGAGAATGGGAGGCAGGTGTGGGGTCTGTTTACAAAGGGGAGGGGGTTGTGGGAAGGGGGGCAGGGAAGTGGGAAGTCACAGGACCACAGTGCTCTGCACCCCGCTTCTGGACCACAGCCCCACCACAGGCCCTCGTCCCCCATATCCCCTCCTGCCCCACCCACAACCTCACACTTTCCCCTTGGGTGTCTGGGTGTCTGTGTCTCCCCAGTAGGCTCCGAGCTGCAGCAGGGCAAGGGTTGGGCCTTCTGGAATAATCCTGCAGCTGGCTGGGGTTCAGCGGGGCTGGTGGAGAATCACCACATGAGCGGAGTACCATGCGGGCCAGGAGTCCTGCGGGGACACGCTCCTGCGGTGTCAGGAACCCTCTCCTTCACAGATCCTCTCGTCCTCGGAGGCTGGTTCTGACTTTGCAGTGAGGAAACTCAGCCACGGAAGCCCAACATGCGGGCACTTCCCCGTGACTTCCCAGTAGAGCAGATTCAAACCCGACCTCCCAGCTCCAGCGTCCACCCCTGAGCTGTGGGGACCACGGCTGCTGCACCCATCATTTCCAGCCACAAAATGCTCCCCTGCTTGCGATCCCGCCGGCCTCATCCTGTCATCCCCACTGGGGCGCTTTGAGAGACCCTAAAACCAGGGCTCACCCAGGACAGGCACAGCCTCGGCATCTTTGCCGGCCCATTGTTAGCGGTGGAGGGTCTTCACCACAAGTTGCCCAGGTCCTTGATGTTTTGAACAAAGAATTGGATAAAATGCACAAATGAAGCAGCAAAAGAATGAAGCGAAGAAAGCACAGATTCACCGAAACAGAAGCACACCCACAGAGAGGGCCAGCTCCAGCAGGGGCTCGAGAGCACTGACCTCAGAACTCTCTGGAGTCCAAATACCCTCTAACGTGGCCACACCCCTGCAGACAAAGGAGTGGCCCAAGACTAGTCCTGGAGGCCAGAACGGACCCATCAGAGGCCCCCTCAACCCTTCATCTGTGATGCCTGCAAAGGGAGCAGCCCCAATCCCCCCTGCCCCCTACGCCCCCCAACCTGGGTGTGGAGAGGGGCGGCCCCCAGTTCAGCTCCTGGAAGCCAGCGTGAATCCCTGCTCCCTGCGCCCCACAACCTGGGTGTGGAGAGGGGCGGCCCCCAATTTGGTTCCTGGAAGCCAGCATGAATCAGCCCCAGGCTCCTACCTCCAGATCCCACCCTCCTGCTTCACAATGGCTTGTTCTGGAATCTTACTTAGTGTGTTTAAGTATTTTTCTTTTTTTCTTTTCCAATTCTGCCTGTATTTGTGAGCCTGAGGCTGATTTTAGTGTTCTGGAAATTTAGGTTAGAACATGAGGATGTGTAGATGTATGTCCAGGTGGGATGGCTGCGGAAAGGCTGGCATAGGGGCTGTGGCTCTGGCTCAGCAGGGACACTGACAGCAGAGAACACCAGTACTGACCACAGGTGAGCCCCAGCGCTGACCACAGGTGAGCCCCAGCTGGCCCCCGCTCCCAGGAAGAGGGGCTGCCAGCCCTGTGGGCCAGGTTGATGAGATAACGTTCCTGTAAACAGACGGGAGGGTTAAAACACCAGACATTTATTGTCCACGACTCGTGGCAACCTCCTGTTGTTAAATACAGTGAGTTTTAAGACTCTCTTCAAAGAATCAGTATGTCAGTATGTTGAGTTCTTTGTTCTCCATTTTTAAATTTAACTTCCTCATTCTTTTCATCTCCTTGCCCCTAGTTTCAATAAACAGCCTTCCCACCAGTTCTAATCAGTAGTTCACATCTATTCCCTTGGTCATCTGCTTGGTCCTGAGTCAGTCACCTGCTCTGACTTGAGTCACCTTTAGTCACCTGTTCCAGAACCGTCTTTTCTGCTGAAACTGCTCACCCACCACTCTGGTTTGTACGCCTGCTCTCTTTAAAATAGCCAGCCGGAATCAGCTTAGACTGTGCAGTCCCACCCTAGCCAATAGGGGAATGACACAGCAGTAGGGGCTCCCTGCGGAGAGGACAAGAACCTCTTCCCCTGCCTTGATCAGGTGTGCTCTCACCATTGCTCCATCTGCGAGACACACCCTGCTACAGAAGTCAATTGCCTTGCTGAGAAAATTTATATTTGTGTGCTACTTCTTTTGCAGCACTGAAAGTTTATTTCTAACAAATCTGGGGGCCAGCCTGGGAGTCCTATTCTCCTCTGGGGAGGGTCTAGACCTCTCCCATGAACAATGTGACTTGCTACCTCATTGTGGTGGCCTCAGGAGTGAGGAACTGAGACCCGCCTGGTGTGACAAATACACCCACACTCTTAACAACGCAGGAATAAACAGACCAACGATTTGGGAAACAAGATGATCACATACCATGGTGACCAGGTAAGTCTGTGCACAGACTAAGGTAAGAAATGCCACGGGAGCCGGCAAAGTATTTCCTTGGTGATTGCGACCAAGGTAAGAAAAGCCGCAGGGGCAGTAAAATATTTTTGGTCAGGACCAAGGCAAGAAAAGCAGTTGGGGTGGTGAAGTATTCCTTGGTCAGGGTATCTTGGAGGTTAAAAAGAGGTGAGAAATCTCCACTGAGGAAACTGAGCCTCACACAAACCTCAGTAGTAGGGAAGGTGAGAAGTTTCCAGTAGGGGAAATTGAGCCTCACCCCAAAAGGTGAGAAATCTCCAACAGGGAGATTGAGCTTGACCCCAAAACAATCAAGATGGGAAATACCCCAAGTAAAGTAAGGAATAAAATGGATAAAGATAGCAACAATAATATTTCCTTGATAGTCCCCTAGCCTAATGTTAAAATATTAGAAAGATAATGAAAAGACCTATAAAATTCCAGAAAGACTCAAAGAGCAAATGAGGAAATCAGCAGGTCTAGAATTAGAAGACCCCCTCAAATGAGGAATATTGAAGCTTCATTTTGTAACTAGTGGTTGGCCAAATATTAACAAGAAATCACAAAAGATAGAGAACTGGGAAGATAGACCTAAGGAAAGCCCAAAAAGCGTATGTAAAAAAACATGAAGGAAAGCAAAAGCAGAAAACAGAAATCCAGCTGTCCACCATGCAACAAAGTTTCCAGGGAGCAGAACCTATAAAGAACCGAGACCCTCACTCTCCAGGCAATACACAGGGTACAAAAGAGTAAAGCCAGGAGACTTAAAGGTAGGGGGAAAAAAGGGCAAAACGAATGTTTCAAATGTGGGAAATTAGGTCATTTTAAAAGACAATGTCCCAAATGAGAAAAGAAAAAAAAAGTCATCCTCCTTGTAACTTTTGAAGTAGACTGGAGACGTCAGGGGCTCTATCTTTTTTTCTTAAGTCCCAACAAAAGCCGTTGATAAATTTAGAAGTGGGACCTAAACTTGAGCTTATTACCTTCTTAATCAACTCAGAAGCAGCTGGCTCCTCAGTTTGTGACCTTCCATCTAGTGTAAACTGTTCACAAGAAGAGATTTTTATCTGAGGGGCAGAAGGAGAAGGTTTAAAAAAACTCTTAGAGCAGACAGAAATGAAATATAAAAACGATCAGCTGGTATCAACTTCAGTTAATTCTGAAACAGGAACAAATCTATTAGGAAGAGATTTAATGCTAAAATTAGGCTTAGGCCTCCAAATCAAACATAGAAAATTCCATCCTTCCCTAAACTTGCTCACCACTATAGACAAAGAACATCCGTCCTGAGGTATGGTCAAGAGACAGGAATCGAGGAAAGTTACCGGTTCTTCTAATTCGTGTTAAATTAAAAACCCCTAGAGAAGTAGTAAAGAGAAAGCCATACCCTATTCCTTTAGAAGCCAGGGTAAATTAAAAGGCTGTCATTGAGGTATTCTCCGTGATGGGCTCCTTGACCCCTGTGTGTCTCCCTGTGACATTCCAATACTGCCTGTAAAGAAGCCAGGTCTGTGCAAGACCTTAGAGCCATTAATCAAATAGTCCAAACTACACGCCCTGTTGTTCCCAATCCTTGCACTGTTATGAGTGGGATCTCCTGTAGTCACCAGGGGTTTACAGTAATAGAGTTAACAGATGCCTTCTGGGCTTGTCCGTTAGCGGAGGACAGCCGGGACCTATCTGCCTTTGAGTGAGAAAAATGTCACTCCAGTTCGAAGACAGCAGTACCGATGGACAGTCTTACCCACGGGTTTACAGTCTCCAAATTTATTTAGTCAAATGTTAGAACAAGTCATTTAATTAGCAAACGTAAATGGAAAATTAAGCTTGAACGAATTGAAGGCATCCTACCGTTGCCCCTGCCGGAGACTAAACAAGAACTTAGAAAATTTTAGGGTTAGTTGGATGCTGTCATCTATGGATAGACTCTTATGCCCTAAAAGCAAAACCCTTAGACCGAAAGCCCACGCAGGACGGGCCAAACCCCCTCATTTGGCAATTACCAGAAACCCAACAGGTGGAAAGGTTAAGACATCTATTAGTAACTTCCCTGTCCTAGCTTTACCCTCATTAAAGCAGCCATTCCATCATTCCATCTTTTTGTCCGTATAGACAAGGGCGTAGCCTTAGAAGTACTTACCCAAAAGCCCGGAGGCCACTGGCAATCCGTAGCCATCCTGTAAAAAATCCTTAGCTCAGTAACCCACGGATGGCCCACATGCGTTCAATCTGTAGCAGCAACTGCTCTACTAACAGAAGTAGGAAAATAACTTTTGGAGGAAACCTCGTTGTGAGCACACATCACCAGGTCAGAACTATCCTAAGTCAGGAGGCAGAAAGGCAGCTTGCTGACTCAAGAATCTTAAAGTACGAGGCTATTCTGTTTTAAATATATATATATAATTTAACATTAACCACTGATAATTCACTTAACCCAGCAGGTTTCCTAACAGGGGATCCAAATCTAAAGAGAGAGCACACAGGTTTAGATTTAATTGATTATCACACAAAGGTCTGACCAGACTAGGAGAAACTCCCTTCAAGATGGGAGGACACTTATTTATAGATGGTTCCTCCCTGGTAATTGAAGGAAAAAGATGCCATGGGTATTCAGTAATTGATGGAGAAACTCTTGAAGGAATAAAGTCAGGAAAATCACCTAATAATTGGTCCGCCCAAACTTGTGAGCTGTTTGCACTCGGCCAAGCCTCAAAGTACTTGCAGAACCAGGAAGGAACCATCTATACTGATTCAAAGTACGCCTTTGGAGTGGCTCAGACAGTGGGAAAAACTTGGACCGAATGAGGTCTCATTATAGTAAAGGTCAAGGCCTTGTTCACAAGGACCTAATCACCCAAGTATTGAATCACCTTCAGTTGCTGGAAGAAATAGCTATTGTCCATGTTCCCGGACACCAGAAAAGCCTTTCTTCTGAAAGTCCAGGAAATAACCTGGCAGATCAGTTAGCTGAACAGGCTGCTGCTTCCTCTAAAACGCCTATCTTCCATTTAACCCCCTACCTTCCTCCTCCTACCGCAATCCCCATTTTCTCTTCTACTGAAAATGACAAACTAATAAAGATAGGTGCTAAAGAGAATTCAGAAGGAAAACGGACATTGCCAGACCAGAGACATACGTTATACAAACCCCTTATGAGGGGAATCTTGTCCCAACTACATTAAGGGACAGACTGGGGGTCATGTGTGATTCAGTTCTCAGAGTTTGTAGGTGTATAAGAATTTATACCCTGGCCAAATGGGTTACAGGTAGTTGCTTAGTATGTAAGAAAACTAATAAGCAAACTCTAAAAAGATTATCCCTTGGGGAAAGGAGTCCAGGCTTAAGTCCATTCCAAAGTATCCAAATTGATTACACAGAGTTGCCTCCAATTTGTCGTCTAAAGTACTTATTAGTAATAGTAGATCACCTTACTCATTGGCTAAAAGCTATTCCCTTTTCAAGTACAACTGCTAATAATGTAGTCAAGGCATTAGTCGAAAATATTATAGCCAGGTTTAGATTAATAGAAAACATTAATTCAGATAATGGGACTCATTTCACTGCACATGTCATTAAAAAATTAGCCCAGGTACCGGATGTAACATGGGAATATCATCCTCCCTGGCACCCGCCTTCATCAGGAAGAGTGGAAAGAATGAACCAAACTCTAAAAAGCCACCTAACCAAATTAGTCTTAGAGACTTGGTTGCCACGGACTCAATGCCGTCCCATCGCTCATTGTTCAGAATCTGAATGGTTCCTGGGGAGATATGGGCTTAACCCCTTAGGAAGGGTTGTAGAGATTGCCCTATTTGCACTCCACTGCTGACATTCCCAAGTTCAAAGCAAAAGATCATTTTCTCAGGAATTATCTACTTGGTTTATCTTCCAGTTTCTCTTCCCTCAGAACTAAAAGTCTTTTAGCACAGGCACCACCCCTGGAGTTCCCAGCACATCAACATCAGCCTGGGGATCACGTCCTCATCAAAAGCTGGAAGGAGGAAAAACTCAAACCAGCCTTGGAAGGACCTTATCTAATGCTCTTAACTACTGCAACTGCAGTCCAGACAACAGAAAAAGAAGGGAGCCATCACACCCCAGTCAGGAGCACGCCACCCCTCCAGAGTCATGGGCCATAGTCCCAGGGGAAACCCGACCAAACTAAAGTAAGCGAAATCTCACTCTCTTTCATCTATTCCATTGCTCCCTCTCCTTTCCTTGATCTGTTGCTGCCCACTTCATTATTAATGTAGCCAAGTCAATTTTACCTCAATCTATTACATTTAATGCTTGCCTTCTTATAGCCTGTGGAGACTTGTCAAGTCAAAGACAGCCCTCCACTTAGGAAAAGTCCATCTGTCTCTCCTGGCTCTCCTCAGACAGGACATTAGTGGTCGGGATCATTTAGCCTGAGATTTTGATGAAGACCCCAGTATGGACTGGGAATCTTGCCCTCCTGAGACAGCCCTTTTATGCTGTAGTTGGTCCAACATTCTGTGGCCACTAAAGAGCAAGGATGGACTGCCCCAACCAGTAGCTGTCATTTCCTAAAGCCATATATTCATTTTACAAAAAAAAAAAAAAGCTCCCCCTAACTTTCAGCTAAACCAATGCAATCCAGTGCAGGTCAGGTTACTATCTCGAACCCTCAAAGCTCTCACCTTCTCTAAGCCGGTCCCTTCTTTAAGCTGGTCTTATGAAATAGGAGGTTTCAGGAGCAGACCCTATCAGATCCTTTGAAATACGCGTCTCTGCTCCCCCACCGCCTGCACCCTCCCCTAAGCCCTTCTTCCAGAACCTCACAACGAAACCGTTGTTCCTCCTCCATCTAATGACAAGACTAAGGCAGCTATTGTAAAGTCAAAGACCTACAACCAACTTTAGCCATTGAGACAGGATACCAAGATGCAAACACCTGCTTGGAATGGATCGAATATTCTGTCCACACGTGAAACAAAAATTGTTATGCTTGTGCATATGGTAGACCAGAGGCCGATTGTCCCTTTCCACTGGGACAGTCCTGCAGTCAACCAGGCATGGGCTGTATATGGTAGCTCTTTTCCAGAATTCCACAGCCTGGGATAGCTAGTCATGCCAAGCTCGCTCTCTGCTGTATCCCAAACTTCGACACCCTGCAGGTCAGCCCACGAGGGCCATCCAGCTTCTGTCTCCTGACACTAAGTTCACGTCATATCTCTCATGACAAGGAGGAAACATAGCTTTCCTAGGAGACCTGAAGGGATGCAGTGAGCTTACGACTTTTCAAGAGCTCACCAATCAGTCAGCCCTTGTCCATCCCCAAGCAGGTGTGTGGGGGTGTCACGGTGGACCTTTGCTAGACCGTCCCCGAGCAGGTGTGTGATGGTGTCACAGTGGACCTTTGCTAGACCGTCCCCGAGCAGGTGTGTGGAGGTGTCGCAGTGGACTTTTGCTAGATCGTCCCCGAGCAGGTGTGTGATGGTGTCGCGGTGGGCCTTTGCTAGACCGTCCCCGAGCAGGTGTGTGGGGGTGTCGCGGTGGGCCTTTGCTAGACCGTCCCCGAGCAGGTGTGCGGTGGTGTCGTGGTGGACCTTTGCTAGACCATCCCCGAGCAGGTGTGTGATGGTGTCGCGGTGGACCTTTGCTAGACGCTCTGCCGTGTAACTGGAGCCGCACGTGTGCTGTAGTCCAGTTGGCTATCCCTTTCATGCTGGCATTTCATCAACCAGGGGAAGGAAAAATACAACATTGTAAAGCAGGAGAAGCCCCTTAAAGAGTCTTCCGACTCTCACATCTATTTAGATGCAATTGGAGTCCCATGAGGAGTACCAGATAAATTTAAAGCCCAAAGTGAAATAGCTGCAGAATTTGAGTCAATATTCTGGTGGGTTGCAAGTAATAAAAACATAGATTGGATAAATTACATTTATTACAATCAACAGCAGTTTATTAACTTACTAGAGATGCTGTTAAAGGAATACCTGAGCAATTGAAGGCTACTAGCCAGATGGCTTTAAAAAATACAATAGCCTCAGATACAATATTAGCAAAAAGAGGAGGAACTTGCATCATTATTAAAATTCAACGTTGTACCTTCATCCAAAACAATACTGCCCCAATAGAAGTATACCAAAGGCACTGCAAAGTCTAACTGTCCATCCAACAAGTTAGGTCTAACTCATTAGAGGTCTATCCAATGCTATCTAACTGCTCCATCCAATGAGTTAGGTCTAAGTCATTATAAGGTCTCACTGCTCTATCCAAAAACTCAGGGGTAAATGACCCCTTCACAGGTTGCTTAAAAAATGGTTTGATAAATAAAAAGGAATCATAGCCTCAATTCTGACTGCTCTCACAGCACAATAGGTGTACTCATTCTTGTCGGGGGCCATATTATACCATGCCTCTGGGCTGGTGCAAAGAACCGCAGAAAGAGCACTTATTAACACCTCCCTTAACTCTCCTCCACCTCATTCAGAAAAGCTTCTTCTTTTAGAGAATCAGGCAAAACAACTAAGCCAAGACATACTAGGGAAGTCTGAAGAGGAAGAACCATAAGATCAAGAGGGGGAAACTGTTCAATACAGTGAGTCCTAAGTTTCTCTTCAAAGAGTCAGTATGTCAGTATGTTCAGTTCTTTGTTCTCCATTTTAAAGTTTAACTTCCTCATTCTCTTCATCTCCCTGCCCCTAGTTTCAGTAAGCAACATTCCCACCAGTTCTAATCAGTAGTTCACATCTGTTCCCCTGGTTATCTGCTTCATCCTGAATCACCCCGGTCACCTGCTCTGACCTGAGTCACCTTTAGTCACCTGTTCTGTAACCATCTTTGCTGCCAAAACCACTCATCCTGCCACTCTGGCTTGTACCCCTGCTCTCTTTAAAATATCCAATCAGAATTAACTTTGACTGTGTGGTCCAACTCTAGCCAATAGGGGGACAACACAGCAGTAGGGGCTCCCTGCATCGGGGATAAGAACTCCTCCCCTCCCCTGTTCAGGTGTGTTCTCGCCATTGCTCCATCCATGAGATGCACTCTGCTGTAGAAGTAAATTGCCTGGCTGGGAAAATTTATATTTGAGTGTTCTTTCTTTTGTGGCACTGAAAGTTTATTTATAACGCTGCTATCTGAAACATTGTTCAAAAGGCTGATTTTGGTCTTTGGAGGCCTGAAGGGCCAAAATGAAGATGCTGGTGGGGTTGTGCTCCTTGTGAAGTTCTAGGAGAGGCTCCATTTTACCTCTTCCAGCTCCCAGTGGCCATGGCCCTTCCTCAGCCGGGGCGTGTCACCTCATTCCTGCCTTTGCCTGCACACGCTGAGGGTGGCTCCTCCTCTGTCTGTGTCAAATATCCTTCATATTTTCTCTTAAAAAATTTCCCCTGACATGTCGCTGGGTGCAGGTCCCACTCGGATAATTCAGAATTGCCTCCTCATCTCAAGATCCTTAATCACATTTGCAGGGACCCTTTCTCCAAATAAGGCCCCTGCACAACTCCAGGCACCGATGCACCTTTGGGTGGCCACCGTTCAACCTATGATGACAAATGCTGACCAAGCCAGTGAGCAAAATGGTACAGGTGCTTTTAACCTTTCTTTGAAGTCCACCCTCAGGGAGAGGGCACGTAACTCCTCACTCCTTAAGTGCAGACGAGAAGACGCTGAGAAGGAGGGGAGAGAGAACTGTCCTGTGAGTAGATGGAAGTGGAAATGCATCAAGACATGGGGTCCCAGCAGGATCCTGCACCCAAGAAAGGCATCAAGTGAAGACAGGGGAGATAGGAACCCAGCTGGGCTTTAGTTCACAACGACGCATGTGCATTGGGTTCTTAGCTGTGACACGCATACCATGGGAACGGCACATAGCAATAACGGGAAACTGAGTGGGGCATGGGGAGACTCTCTGGACTCTTCTGCATTTTGATGTACCCTAAAACTGTTCCAAACAGTAGTTTATTAAGACTGAAAACTTGAGCCAGGCATGGCAGCTCATGCCTATAACCCTAGCACTTTGGGAGGCCAAGGTAGGCAGGTTACTTGAGGTCAGGAGTTTGAGACCATCCTGGTCAATATGGTAAAAACCTGTCTCTACTAAAAACACAAAAATTAGCTGGGTGTGGTGGTGGGCACCTGTAGCCCCAGCTACTCGGAGGTTGAAACAGGAGAATCACCTGAACCCAGGAGGCAGAGGCTGCAGTGAACCAGGATTTCACCACTGCACTCCAACCTGGGTGACAGAACAAGACACCCTTTCAAAAAACAAAGAGACTAAAAAATTGGAAAAACGCATGCATAGGTGAGAAATGGAGAGAGAAACCACAGGCCCTCTCCCACAGGGCCATTTGGGAGCCAGTGCAGGTGGCCAGGCCAGGATGGAGGTGGCTGCTTCTGCCCAGACCTGGGCCTGACCAATCACAGCACAGGCCTGACCCAGCCTCCATACCCAGGTGAGAGGCCAAGCCAGCTAAGGACAGAGGACTAGTGAGGCCAAAGCAGGGTGAACGGGAGCCCACCTCACAGGGAGGGGTGTGTGCAGGAAGGGGACACAGGAACATCAGCCCTCAGAGAAATTACAAAGCAAATTACAGCAGCGGATACAGGAGGAAATGGTTTCTGTGCACTACAAACAGCGAGCCACCGTTAGCTACCTCCATGAAGAATGTCACTTCTGAGAAGCCCAGGTCCACAGATGGGCTTCCCAGGCTTGTCACAGCTGACAGCAGGACCAGCCAGGCAGACACATCCAAGCAGAGGAGGTCCCCAGGAGCCAGCAAGCTGCAAAGAGGGGCCTGTGGGCATCATGAATCCACACACTGGGGGAGATCCCTGAACGAGAGAGCACTGCCAGAGGGTGGAAGGATGGGTCTCAGCCCAAAGAAATAGAGAGCCAGTGCTGGGCTGAGCAGGCAGAAAACCTGAGACAGAGGATATCCTGAGAACCCAGACAGGCCGCCATTGTCAGTAGCAAGGAGCTGGTGTCTGTGGTATGCAAAACGTCCTAACCACCCAGCCTCCTGTGCACAGCCACCTCCATCAGCAACAATAAACGGGGCACGTGGCCAAACAACAGCCACACCCCCAACTCCCAACAATATCCACACCCCTAGAGCCCTGACAACACTCACACCCCCAGAGCCTTGACAACACCCACACCCCCAGAGCCCTGACAACACTCACACCCCCAGAGCCTTGACAACACCCACACTCCCAGAGCCCTGACAACACCCACACCCTCAGACCCCAGCATTTACACCCTCAGACCCCCAACAACACCCACCACCTACACCCAAGGACTCCCAACATGTACACCTCAAAACCCCCCAAGAACACCCACATCCCCAGACCCTGGACAACACCCATGGCCCAGACTCCCAACAACACCTACACCACTAGACTCCTGACAACACCTACACCCAAAGACCCCCAATAACACCTACACCCAAGGACTCCCAACATGTACACCTCAAAACCCCCAAGAACACCCACACCCCCAGACCCCTGACAACACCCACACCCTCATGGACAACACCCATGGCCC
>PVKP010031404.1:0-26998 GCA_004027715.1 Plecturocebus donacophilus | reverse complement strand
GTCATCTTGCCTTCTCGTTTTATTTCATTGAGTTGATCTTCGACCTCTGATATCCTTTCTTCTGCTTGGTCAATTCGGCTGTTGAAACTTGTGCATGCTTCACGAAGTTCTCGTGTTGTGTTTTTCAGCTCCATCAATTCACTTATATTCTTCTCTAAGTTGTCCATTCTCATTAGCATTTCGTTAAATCTTCTTTCAAAGTTCTTAGTTTCTTTGCATTGGGTTAGAACATGTTCTTTTAGCTCACAGAAGTTTCTTATTATCCACCTTCTGAAGCCTGATTCTGTGAGTTCATCACACTCATCCTCTGTCAAGCCTTGTTCTCTTGCTGATGAGGAGCTGCGATCCCCTGTGGGAGGAGAGGCATTCTGATTTTGGGTGTTCTCAGCCTTTTTTCACTGGTTTCTTCCCATTTTTGTGGATTTATCCACCTGTCGTCTTTGTAATTGTCGACTTTCAGATTGGGTCTCTGAGTGGACGTCTGGCTTGTTGGTTATAAAGTTTTTTCTGTTTCTTAGTTTTCCTTCAGCATACGCCCCTTCCCCACAGAGCTGGGCCTACCCAGGTTCAGCTGTGCTTGCTCTCAGTGCTCAGTGCTTCCAATTGCTGTTCTCCTTGTGGGGATGGGACCAGCGGAGCCCGACTAAAAGGGCACCCAGTCCTGTATACTCCACACCGAGAAGCGCCGTGCTGGGGCACCGGCAAAACATCTGCGCCGGCCAAAAGAGTCGCTCTGGTGACCCGTGTGGCTCCTTCGCTGGGAATCTCCCAGTTTGTGGGCATCAAAAAATTCGTCTGCAATTGCGGCATCCACTCACTCTCTGTGGTCTCACTGGGAGCTACAATCCTGAGCTGATGCTACGTGGTCATCTTGGATCTCTCTCCCTTGTGTAATTTTTTAAAAAGTACAATGTTCATGCTGATCATGCCATTCCTGTGTTGAAAAATCTTTCAATGGCCTCCATTGTATATACCACAGGATTCAACCAGAAGAACAGAGAAGCTCACGGCCTCTCATATCCAGCCCCAATTTGCCCATCAAACATCCTGCACTTCAATCAAACCAGACAGAGTGCCAGTTGCTCTCACTTGGATTTTTCTTTAAACATTCCCCATTACCTACAAATAATGAAATTTTATCCTCTCTTCACATGACTTATTGACTGCTCACCACAAATATGTAGACTAAGTACATGGATGAATGGATGAACGAATGAATGAAGTGGCTAAAATCAGCCATTACCTTTTCCATCAAGCATTACTACATTTGGGAATCAGAATTCAAATGTATTTTGTATACACAGAACTTCTGTATACAAATAAATATGTTTCTTTGAACATATATTTATTTACTTTATTATCTAGTAGGCAACTGGTAGACACAGAGTATAAGATTTATTTCCTCTAACCACCCCCCAACACACACACACACACACACACACACACACACACACACACGAGAGAGAGAGAGAGAGAGAGAGAGAGAGAGAGAGAGAGAAACACACACAGTGCCTATTATCTTATCTTAAATATATAGCTGTATCTTGTATCTTTAGGAAGTAGAAGTTTTAAACTTAGTAGCTAAGTGTTTCGAGACTTTCAATTTCACTTTCTCTTCCCCTGAATCTTATTTTCAAAAATTCATGTAATCTCTGATTTTGTTTTCTATGAGCTGGTGACACTGAACAAATGAAAATCATCAATCATTCTTGAAATTCATGTTTCATAATGTAACATCATAACAGTTCCATGAAACCCCCTTGACAGTTGTACTTTTAGTATGAAATTTTAGAAAAAGTATAGAATGACAAAAGACTACTACACATTCAATAAGCCTTTAAAATATATTTGCATTTTGTTAACCACAGTAGGATCGGCGTGCATTTGGAATTTGCTATGACTTACAAGTTTTCTTATATTGTATCGCCTTTGATGCTTTTTAGAAAACAAAATTTAAAAGTACTCTTTGAAGATACAGAGATTATGAAATTCTGATTATTTCATATACAACAAGGCTTGGACCATATAGTGTTAACCCAGGAATTATTCTTTCAAGAATTCTTTCCTATTCTCAACCCTCAAACTCTATTACCCAATGTTGTGAATGTCAGTGAACCAATGATTGGTTGGCCTAACTTCTAGAAGCCAACTTCATCACAAATCTGCCCCTGAGTAAGGAAAGGAAGAACGCTCTACCCAAGACCAGTGCAACAGGAGGACCTCACTTCCATTTAGATGTTACAGGATATTTTAAAAAGTAGAATTGAAACTGGCCTTAAGTTTCCCAGACAAAATGCCAGAGACAGCAGGCATGCTATAACCAACATAGAAAAAAGGAAGATACGTCAGTTTTGAAAGGAAGGGCATGAGGTTAGTTAGGTGGTCATGACATGTTTGAGTTGAGTTGTTCAGGAAGCAATTGGAGATATAAGTCTGGAGGTCAGCACCACTAAAGGCAGAGATTTTGAAAATATCTGCCCAAAACATAAGAGTCACAGGAGTGAGTGAACGGCAGATTCAGAAAAAGTTGAGGAAATAACTTTATAAATATGTCAGAGGTAATTGGAGAATAAGGAATAAAAAAAAAAAAAAAAACAGGCTGGACACAGTGGCTCACACCTGTAACCTCAGAACTTTGGGAGGCTGAGGTAGGTGGATCACCTGAGGTCAGGAGTTGGAGACCAGACTAGCCAACATGGCAAAACTCCGTCTCTACTAAAAATAGAAAAAAATTAGGCGAGCGTGGTGGTGCGCACCTGTAGTTCCAGCTACTTGGGAGGTTGTGGCATGAGAATCGCTTCAACCCAGGCAGCAGAGGTTGCAAGATTATGCCACTGCACTCCAGCCTGGGCAACAGAGCAAGACTCCATCTCAATAAAAAACAAAACGAACCAAACAAAAAACCCAAAATACACCAGAAATACAAAGTAAAAGGGAACTAGCATTTACTGAGCACTCCCCAAGACTAGGCCAGGCTCTTTAAATAGGTATTCGCATCTAATTCTTAGCATTTTCTCTTGATATGGACATTGCCAGTTATGCCCATTGTACTTGTGAGGCACCTGAGAACTTTGAGGCCCAGTATTACAGATCAAATGCTATATTTTTGCTGAAGAACTGGGAAAGTGCATGAAGAAACCCAAGAGAAAGCAGAATTTCCAACCATCAGGTAGGGCATCCAGGAAAATGAGGCCTAGAAAAAGACTTTGGGATTGTCAATATCACGTTTGTATTCTTTGAGAACTGGAACCAGGGAAGTGACAAAGATGGAAGTTAAGCTGTAGGACTGGTCCAGTGCATAAAGGCACAATGAATCAAAAACTTAGCTAAAAACACCTGTGCAATGACCAATCTAGAAATGATATAAGGCAACAGATTTTTGTCACTTATCATCATATGGATTTGAACAGTGGGTGAAACTGGGGTCTCTGAAACCAAACTGGCTTACCTAATAAATTCCCAGTCTCACCCCAGAATGTGTTTCAGACAAGGTTTCTCACACTTCATTTACTTATGCTTCATTTTTACAAGTTTTACTTTCTGAGAGTTCGATTATGTTCTTGATATGTCAAAAGCAACTTGCCATAAATCAAAGGCAAAAATAAAAATAAAATTTTATTATTAATTTTTTTTCTTAAGACGAGGTCTTGCTCTGTTGCTCAGGCTGGAATGCAGTGGCACGATCTCGGCTCACTGCACTCAACCTCTGTCTTCCAGGTTCAAGCTATTCTCTTGCCTCAGCCTCCTGAGTAGCTGGGATTACAGGCATGTGCCACCACGTCCAGCTAATGCTTGTATTTTTAATAGAGACGGGTTTCACCATGTTGGCCAGGCTTGTCTCGGACTCCTGACCTCAGGTGATCTGCCCACCTTGGCCTCCCAAAGTGCTGGGATTACAGGCATGAATCACCGTGCCTGGCCAAAAGAATTTTTTAAACTGTCTATCATCCTGCAGCATTTGAAAACCCTGGCACTGCCGACATGCCTGTCTCACTTACAGATGTGAACACTGGTGATGGGTTGGGTAATAAGAAGAGCAAGTAGTTACTGGGACTCTCTATATGCACTTTCATTAATTCCTTTGATCCCTCCAACAACCCTACAAAGAGGGGCTATTGCTAATTGGTGAACTAATAGATTTAGTCAATAGAATATTTTTTATTACTTTTTTTGAGACAGAGTCTCACTTCATCACCCAGGCTGGAGTGCAGTGGTGTGATCCCGGCTCAGCAACCTCCACCTCCCAGGTTCCAGTGATTCTGCTGCTCAGCCTCCAGAGTAGCTGAGATTACAAGAGTGTGCCACCATACCCGGCTAATTTTTTTGGTGGTTTTTTTTTTGCATTTTTAAGAGAGACGAGGTTTCACCATGTTGGTCAGGTTGCTCTCAAACTCCTGACCTCAAATGATACACCCGCCTTGGCCTCCCAAAGTACTGGGATTACAAGTGTAAGCCATTGTGTAATCAGGTGTGAGCCTGATTACAGGTGTGAGCCATCGTGGTGGGCGCTTGGTATAATATTTTTTGAGCACCTGGTGTGTGTCAGACAATGTCCTAGGTAATGGGATAAATCCAAACCCTTTGTGTTAAATTTGATGGGAAAAGAGGGGAGTGGAAAGAAACAAGCAAAGCAAAACAAACATATATAAAATGGCTTGTGGTGAGAAATGTTCTGAAGGAGAGAAAAAAATAAGATATACGTCAATGGCAAAAACTGAGGCACCCAAATCACGCTTGACTTGCAGAGGGCAATGCAAAGTTCATGAAGTGGCAGAGCAGAAGTCAGATGCTGAGAGAATGGCTCCAGAACAAAGACCTCCAGCCACTTCTGCGTGCTGCTTCCTCTCCTGCAGCATGCTGACTCTACTTCTTAGCATCAGTACTCCACAACAGATGAGTATCAAACCCATCAGATACTGCCTGGGTGCCCTTTAATGCTAGGCTTCAGGATAAAAGAAAGAACAAAGGAAACTTGTGAGAGCATTATCACGGCCAGGCACGGTGGCTCACACCTGTAATCCCAGCACTTTGGGAGGCCAAGTTGGGCGGACCACGAGGTCAGGAGTTTGAGAGCAGCCTGACCAACATGATGAAACCCCGTCTCTACTAAAAAACACAAATATTAGTCAGGTGTGGTGGCATGCACCTGTAATCCCAGCTACCGAGGAGGCTGAGGCAAGGGAATCGCTTGAACCTGGGAGGTGGAGGTTGCAGTGGCAACAGAGCAAGACTCCATCTCAAAAAATAATAATAATAATAATAAAATAAAAAGAAAGCATAATCACCTACATACAGTCAAGAGATAGTGGTAAACTGCATGTCTCTTATGGTTCCTCCAGCGTTTGTCTGTCTTTTCAGGACGTTTTGCTGCAATGAGAATGCAGATGTAGGCAGTGGTTGGTCCATGTTAAATCTTAGTAGAAGTCATTAGAATCCACCCAGTTAGACTTCTTATCATCAGTTCTGGGACATGGGGATGAATGTCTCTTGGAAAGAACGACTGTGATTTCTTAACAAAGCCTATGTCAGATGAAAAGGCAAATTAGGAAAGACAAGGAAGTACATGGTACTTAGTGACCTTTCAGAATTTACCAAATGCTTAACCATCTACAAAAAGTGTAAATAGGCTTTAATGGCTTTACTTAACCTGGGAAGAGATATAAAAACATCTCACGTGTCAATTCAGATTACTAAACACAAGCTGGATTAGTTGCCACACAATTGATGCTTATTAGCACCCGAAACCTTGATGTGGTGGCTATGGCTCAGATACTGCTCATGAACTAAAATGGACATGCTCATTCTTAAGGTATGTGTTTCCTAATTCAGAGATTTAAAATGAAGTTTTCCAAGTAACAATTATATTTTTATAACTCCTAAGTTCTAAAAAGTATCCTGTCTATCATCTTATTTACCTAGAATGGGTGCTGGAGAGAGAAAAAAAGAGGGAACTTTTATATATCTATAAATATGCAATTTTATAGCCTTTGAAAGCATTTACTATTTTTAATGCTCTCCAAATTATATGCCCATTATAGAAATTTCTATTTCATAAAAGAATGTGATAAAAAATTGACGATGTAAACTAGACCAATCTGTCAAGGACCACAGTGTTCACAATGGCCTCAGGGCAAAGTGGCTGCAAGTCATCTGTGCCCCTCAATGTGAGCACACAGAGGATGCCCATCACGCCGTGTGAAACTCCCCACTTAGGCGGATGAAAACAGGAGCGGGACTCAGTGCCCAACATACCGATTAAGTTAAAAGGTTAATTTTCTGACTCGTGGTCTGGATAGTAAAGCTGTGGAGGAAAACGAGTCATCACGTGCTCCGTAAATTAGCTTTCAGTTACAAAAGATAAGGGAGGGAGAGAGGGATGCATCCTTGATTCAGTGCCGTTAGTTTCGGCTGTTAGGATGCTCACTGTCACGCCTTTCCCAGGTTTGATCCCGTGGAGGGCAAACGACCCAGTGGTTAGACACCAGCTTGGCAGTCAGACAAACACATTGAATGATGTTGCTGCCACTTGAGAGAGTGACACAGTGTGGCTCTTAATTGACAGTAGTGACTTCCTCAGCAAAATGGGGTTGATATAATAATAAGAAACTGCCCACAAAGTACTTGGCACCAGCACTGAACACCACTACCTGATGTCCTCCCCAGAAAACATAAAGTTGGAGCCTATATCCCCTACAGGGAAGTGTTTCTTCCTGAAATTGAGATTCTCTGAAAAAATTAAAACATTGCCAAGAAAAGAGGCTTTGAGAAGAGGAAAGGGTCTACCGAGTACTTTTAGGGACCGTGTCTCCAGAGTGACAGCTATAGTGTATAATTCTTTTATAACTCTGAATCAGACTCTGTGTTTCCCATTTTATTTTCTAGATTAAAAGAACTGAGATTTAGCAAAGGTTCCAACTGGTTACATGGCCAAAGCAGGAGTCCAACTGAGGTTTAACACATTTCAAAAATAATTATAACTAATATTTATTGAAGGATTATGGCTCACCACTCTATATACATAATCATACTAAATACATAAGACACTCTCGTGAATAAGGAAACACATTATCTCCATTTTAACCTAAGGAAACTGAGGCATATACAGTTAAGCAGTGGCTTGAGTAAACACAGCTAATATGTGACAGAGTCAGGATTTGAAGCAAGGCAGTGTAATTCCAAGGTCACGGGCATGATACACACATGCCTCAAAGGTCTCTATCTTTCTCCTGTGTGCTCAAGAAACAACATGATCTAGTGTAGAATAAAAAGATTCGGAGCTGGGTGCAGTGGCTCACACCTGTAATCCCAGTACTTTGGGAGGGCGAGGTGGGTGGATCTCTTGAGGAGAGGAATTCAAGACCAGCCTAGCCAACATGGAGAAACGCCCTCTCTACTGAAAATACAGAAATTAGCCAGGCATGGTGGCCAGCGCCTGTAATCCCAGCTACTCAGGAGGCTGAGGCAGGAGAATCACTTGAACCCCGGAGGTGGAGGTTGCAGTGAGCCGAGATTGTGCCATTGCACTCCACCCTGGGCAATACAGTGAGACTCAGTATCAAAAGAAAAAAAAAATTCACAGAAAAACACATAAACACACACGTTTAAAACGAGCAGTATTAGAGACTGAATCTACTACTTTGTCCTTACAACAACATAGTAATGAACTCGAACGTTGTGGAAATTGGATAAATTCAACATGCTCATGTTCTCTTGGTTTAGAGGATTCTTATTAATAACGCTGTTGGACTCTTGAGGCCTCTTCAGAATGACAAGTGCCTCTGATTAATGTCCATGTGCACATACTCACCTGCCCAGTCTCTCATCAGAAAAGATTAAGGGGAAGGGAAGAGAAAAGGAGAAATAGAAAACTACAACCCTGGGAAGAGGTAGCTGAAGTAGACAGACACAGTTCCTCAAAAGATGCCCTGGCCAGACCTTCACAGTCTCCCAATTTAGGACAATGCTTCAGCCTCACACACCAGAGGCTCCTGTGGTGAAGCCCACTGAGAGTCCACTCTCATTCTCACCTGGTCATTTACCGCTGAGTAGAGTGGCCCCACCTCCAGAAACCAGGGAGGTCCACATGGGGCAAGAGGGTGTGTCTGTGCTTCCTCAGGGCCACCTTCTCAAATCCTTCATAAGGATTCAACATAATGTTGGCCTGGGTCAGTCCTGAAGATATCAATGGTTTATATTTATCTCACAATAGCCCAGTGAGGTGCATTTTATTATTATTACCATGTTATAGAAGAGGAAATTGAGAAACAAAGAGATGAGGGAACTTATCTGTCATATGGCTAAGGACATGGTGGGGTAGGGTGGAGTCCACGGCAATCTGACTCAGAGCTCACAAGCTGCCTTGCAAGCCCTCCTTTTAATATTTCTCCAATTTCTGAGGCTCATGAGCAGAGACAAAGACATTCTTTCACAAGTTAGAAGTGTTTATACATCTTTCCCAGGACCCACCCCTACCTAACCACCACCCCCATTTCCCCTCCCCTCCCTTCTCTGTGAACACAGCAGACAAATCTTATCTGTTGTTTAAAACACAGAGTTATGCCTGTCTCATTCTCTCTTGTGTAAATGTAGCAAGATTCCTGATACAGAGGTCTGTAATCCATAGTAAAAGTCTGATAAGCGTCTCTTAGGTGAAAGAGCAAACATATTAGCATTACAGGAGAATGTACTCACTGAGTAAAAAATACACAGACTCAAGGAGACAGGATGAGCAGCATAAAATAGCAAATAATAGCCTTGCTAAACTGCCTCCCTCATAATAATCCAGGCTCGGTAACCATTTAAACAGAAAGTGTACATTAACCATTAGATGCATCAACAGCAACAATAACCACAAAATTCAAGCAGCTAATTCAACATTTTCTCTGCTCATGTACATAAGGCTAAAAATCCCAGCCACTATTTGTTCACCTTAACCTTATTCCCTTTGAATTACCATAGCCAAGTCTGAACAACTTTTTCATTATCATATTATTATGAGTCTTGCAGTGCTTGTTTATAAAGCATTTTCCTAAACAGTACTTCATTTAATTAACTGAATCATCAATACAACCCAGTAAGGTGGGAGTTCTCCTTTTTCCCAGATTAGCAAACTGAGTTTCAGGGAGATTACCCAGCCAGCAGGAGCAGAAACTGGCTTTTCTGATTTTAAATACTATACTGCTCCATACCACAATTTTCTGATCCTCTGATGCCATTTCTACACATTTTTTAGCCTTAGCCTGCAACCAAATAGGCTGTATTTCAGATTTCAAATAAACAAATGGCCCACACAACTAAAGGCATGCTCTTTTCCTCTGTCTGACATACTCTCTGACACAATCAGATGAAGAATCGTAGTAGCATTTATAGGTCTCAAATACATCAAATGCATGGATCATTTTTTAAAAATCTATATATATAAAAGTTTTAAAGAAAATTTTTAAAAACAAAATGAAATTTAAAGGAAATTTTTAAAAACCATTCCAAGAGGCCAGGCGCGGTGGCTCACGCCTGTAATCCCAACACTTTGGGAGGCCGAGGTGGGCGGATCACCTGAGGTCAGGAGTTCAAGACCAGCCTGGCGAGCATGGTGAAACCCTGTCTCTACTAAAGATACAAAAAAATTAGCTGGGCGTGGTGGCGCGCACCTGTAGTCCCAGCTACTTGGAGGCTGAGGAAGGAGAATTGCTTGAACCCAGGAGACGGAGGTTGCAGCGAGCCGAGGTCACCAATGCACTCCAGCCTGGTGCCTGGTGACGGAGTGAAACTCTGTCTCAAAAAAAAAAAAAAAAAAAAAAACCAAAAACCATTCCAAGAGCACATACAATATAGTAATAGATGTTTTCCATGAGTAAGGGAATTGTGGATGATTTTCTTTACTGCAATATTCTATTCTTTCTAAATTTTCTATAATTAATATACATGACACTGTTGCTTGACACAAGAAAAAAATTCAAAAATGTTCACCAGTGAAAGCACTGAAAAATGCCAGGTCTCCAGAGGAAGGAAGGAAAAGGACTTTGCTGCAGGGGGCTGATCTCGCCCCGCCTTGAGGAAGGCTGGAGAGGCTGGGAGAAGGAGCGTTCACCATTTACAAAGCGCAGGAGGGAAACTGAATAGACGGTTTCCTCTCTCCACCAGGAATTGTGACTTCTGGGAAACAGCCACCCCTCCCTGCGGGCTGCCAACTCTCTCCACACCTAAACACTCTGACTTGTACCAATGGAAAACGCCTAGCTTTTAAAACAAGTTTACAAATCTGTTGCATCCAGGCAGACAGGGAGTTGATTATTCTGCAGACAGAACTAATTATTTTGATCTGATGCTTTGAGATCCTCCGGTATAAGATCTGTGACTCCAAATGAATGGAGAGGTCATCATCACATGTTATCTTTACGCCTAGACTTAAAAACAAAATTTGAGACGGTGCTGAAGGGCATAAGCGCTCTCACTTTAATAGCTTTAGTACAACACTCTGCAGCGTTGCTGACAATGGCGTATGAAGCTCCAGTCTGCAACGTTGAGTGTTTCTATGTGTGACACCATGGAGCTTTTAGACACAAAGCAAACAACTTTTTTCCCCCTACATTTGATGAAACCCATGAGTATATTTTCCTGGACATAAAGACAGAACATTGATAGCAGAAAAGGGGCTCTCCGGTAAATATTTTCATATGAGAGTGTCCGACCTACCCAAGAAAAAGGGAGAAAAGCAGAGTCAGAAAGCAAAATTATTTCAAGTGTTATGTTAACCGAATATCCAAATAATAAACTCCCAACACAGTCTAGTAGGGACAGGTCATAAATCCTAATACTTGTGGGGATCAGACCTCATTAGATCTGAAAAAAGAAACATTGTTGCACAAACCGGCTATTAGAACAAGGTTCTTGCTCCCTGCTCCCTTAAAAAAAAAAAATTGGGACAAAGCCCAAATCTTTTACGATATAATTTCTTTCCTTATTGTACATGTCTCAGCAAGTCCCCATCAGCTGTTATTTGTTATTAAGGATCTGTATAAACATTAGGGCAAGGAGACTGACTCATGCCTCAGAACAGGAAGAGAAAGGATGTGATCACACTGTTCCTTTCATCTGCAGTCGTGTTCAGCATTATCCATTATAGAGATGGCAGTTACCACTCTCTAACATGAAACATTTGTGCGCACTAGGAAGCAAATTCTAGAATGGAGCAAACCAGCAGTGGGTATAAGCAGAGGGCTGGAGGACTTAGGGATGGGTGAATCCCTGCACCAGGCATAAAGCTAGAGGTGGCCCTGCCACAGGGCAGCACCCTGCAAGGAGTGGGAGGACTGGGATTCCATGGACCCCCTGGACATCCTTCTTGGGAGCAGAGAAACCACCAGAAAAAGCTACTAGGCTAGGAACTCTTAAATCTGAGGGCTGAGGGCTTTGGGTATATGATTTGGGTATGGGATACACAGGGAATTCTGTTTTCAGGCTCCATGGGGTGAATCGGTAGCCCTGCCTCAAACAAGGAAAGAATCCCAGCAGGACACTGTGGTCTGCAAGAGGTCAGTGCTTTTTTAGTCCAAAAATCAGCACATCCTACACTCAGCCCAGATTGCACTACTTCGTTGTGTTGTGGGTAAATGGGATTCTTTAAGCACCACCACCTCCCCCTCCAAGTACCCTGGAAGTCCTTCAAATATTAGCTCTCAGAGGCTGAGGACAGAGTTGACACCTCGAAGGCCTGGGAATTAACTTTTAACAGCTAATTTAGAGAGTCACATGATCAGCCAAGTGCACCCAGTTACAATCAAGTTAAGAAAATAATCAGACTATGGGAGCTCTAATTGCAGCAAACAAATATGCTCTAAAACCACTCAAGAAAGCAAAGATAAGTGAGATCTATAATAAAAAAAATTTCTAACCCGTGCTTAGTATTGAAACTGCAGAATTAGGTTAAACTTTCTCTCTAAGGTAAGCTGAGAACTCCATATTCTAGTTAGCGATGTTTATACAGGTTTATTACCCTAGTATAGATTAATAGATTAACCACCTCAATGCCCTCGAAATACTGATTATATTTTACATTCTTCAAAGCATTAGGACATGCTTCTGCTTGCAAAAGCCATGCGTAGTTTTCGAGCTTAAAAAGTCAGCATGCCTGGGACTCAAAATCCTCTTTCAAAGAATTTTGCATTGTTTAATTTTTACAAAATTCCTGGCAGCCCTTAGGCAGGAATTTCATAGTAATCACAAATGGAAGTAGAAAAATAAAAGACAGTCTAATTCAAGATTGAACCATAACAGAAAGAAAAAATATATACAAAACTACTTCCTAGATAAAATAAGCACACTTGTTTTCCATTTCAGGGCTGATTCTAGATTATACCTTTTTCTTCATTGGTGTAATATCTAAAAAGGTTTTTTTTCTTTAAAGAACAAAGCCAATATAAGTAGGATAAAAACGGTTATATCCATCTATTTGCCTCATACGTCTATTCAGCCAGAATAATTTCTATGTAGTATCTATATAGATAAAATTAAAATACTTTCTCTAAATGTCTATTCTATTTTTATTTTTCACATTAGTTATTCAAACCTAAACAGAATCTTGTTTTTGTGCAAAGGCCATGATTTTCTTCTCAGAGAAGGTGAGAGTCTTTAAAGACAAATGTTTGCTGGGCAAATGGAAGAATGAGGGAGGAGAGACCTCGTACTGAATTTCCCAAGGAGAACGTGTCAAAGGGACCTACAGACACATCACTGACCTCATTCTTTTTTTTTCTTTCTTTTCTTTTCTTTTTTTTTTTTTTTTTTGAGAGAGTGTTTCTCTCTTGTTGCCCAGGTTGAAGTGTGCAGTGGCATGATCTCGGCTCACTGCAACCTCCGCCTTCTGGGTTCAAGAGATTCTCCTGCCTCAGCCTCCAGAGTAGCTGGGATTACAGGTGGGCACCACCACACCCGGCTAATTTTTGTATTTTTAGTAGAGACGGGGTTTTCCCATGTTGGCCAAGATGTTCTTGATCTCCTGACCTCATGATCTGCCCGCCTCGGCCTTCCAAAGTGCAGAGATTACAGGCCTAAGCCACCTTGCCTGGCCCACTGACCACTTTCTTTTACTAAGGGAGTAGCCAGTGCTCTTTCAAAGGAGAATTCACTGAGGCAAACCAAATATGGTGGGGTGTTTGCATGGCGGAATTTCAAACACCAGGCAATTGTCACATGGATATTTCAATTTATTCTTTTTTTTTGAGACAGGGTCTCACTCTGTCACCCTGGCTGGAGTGCAGTGGTGTGATCTCGGCTCACTGCAACCTCTGCCTCCTGGATTCAAGCTATTCTCCTGTCTCAGCCTCCCGAGTACCTGGGATTATAGTCACGTAACACCATGTCCGGCTAATTTTTGTATTTTTAGTAGAGACAGGATTTCACCATGATGGCCAGGCTGGTCTCAAACTCCTAAACTCAGTTAATCTGCCTGCCATAGCCTCTCAAAGTGCTGGGATTACAGGTATGAGCCACTGTGCCTGGCCTGATATTTCAATTTATTCTATCGAAAGATGAGAAAAAGTCAGATCAGCTGAAATTTAACATTCTAGGCCAGGCACGGTGGCTCACCCCTATAATCTCAGCACTTTCAGAGGCCTAGGTGGGCGGATCGCCTGAGGTCAGGAGTTTAAGACTAGCCTGACCAACGTGGAGAAAACCCGTCACTACTGAAAATACAAAATTAGCTGGGCATGGTGGCGTATGCCTGTAATGCCAGATACTTGGGAGGCTGAGGCAGGAGAATCACTTGAAACTGGGAGGCAGAGGTTGCAGGGAGCCAAGATTGTGCCATGCGCTCCAGCCTGGGCAACAAGAGCAAAAACTCCATCTCAAAAAGAAAAAAAAAATCTAGTTCTGATTGCTGGCCATTTTAATTTGCCAAGCAGGCACATGAATTTACCAAATTCCTAGTTATCATAAGGGCAGATATTAACTTTAGTTCCTGCTTAAGGAACCAACATTTTAAAACTCAGAAGACCGGAGTCAAAGTCGAAGCGGTCATGTCCAAATAAGCTGTTACAGATCCACACAGCCTTCCAGGCCAGGGGCTGCATTCTGCCATCTGGGCACCTTGTCTGGAGCTGGTGCCGTAGGCTTGGCCTCCTAAGGGGTGCACACCACTCAGTTCCCAGATGCCTATGGGAACTTTGGCATGGCCAACGCCCACTGCTTCTCACACATCCCAGCCCTTTTGAGGGGGCTGCATTGCAGAAGCCCCTCTAGGACGAGTGACTGCCTCTGAAACCGCCTTATTCTCAGCAGTTTTTACTACCAGGCTCTAAGTGAAGACCGCAATTCGCAGACTTAGGCCTCTGTGGGGGGAGTCCGCTATTCTTGGGTAGACTTGTCTTGGCTCTTTGGGCCCACTTGTGTTTAACGACTGACTTTTGGGGGTAATTTGTTGAGAGTTGGAACAGGGCAAGGATTAAAAGAGAAAGGTAAATAAGGAACAACAACAATGAAAAATTGCCAGTTACATTTCATCTGAGGCATACATAAAAATGATGGGAAAGTTACATGGAACAATGTACATGCATTATAATAAATCCAGTATTTATCCTACCATCAGGCAGCTCCAGAGCTCCAGACACTTTTTTTGTTGTTGTTCAAAATATGTTACAGCCCACCGTAAGTACAATCTGTCTCTTTTAAATTGGTTTCTCTATTTCTGTTTGTCGCCCTTTGCTAATATTTGAATAATAAAACAGAGGCAGTGGCAGTAACCACCCTCACGCCTGCCCCCATGTGCATCAATAAAGTATGCAGATGTGCTATCCACTAAGGTGGCTGATGACTCGGAGGGAGGAGGAAGCTGATATGTTCCAAGCAGAATTTCAAAGGTGTGTCTCTGAAAGAAAAATGTTGAAACACAGGTCTGCACCCATCTGTGTGACTCCTAAAGTCAACACATCCTCTAAACAGACAGATTAGCACGCTGAATGAGTTTTATTCTGTGGAGTTTCAAAATGTATATAATAATGACGGTACCAGGGGCCGTGCCTCTTCCAGGGAAATCGTTCTGATTTCAAAAGCATCCTGACTGTTAGTTTTGTGACTAGTGTCAAAAAAAAAAAAAAAAACAAAAAAAAAAACAAAAAGAAAAAAGTGCCTGTGAAGTAGGATTCGGATTATAAAGATCAGAGAGAGAATCTCTCCCTTATGAAAATCCAAACAACCTTCTCTAGGGCTATCCAATCCCACTCTCACTTCCAGATAACACTAACATGCAGACTCTTTGCCACCTTGGGGGCACACCGGAAGAGCCAGCAGTGCCCTGCCAGAAGAGTTCTGGGCTAAAGATCCTTGTGAGTTACCTTTTCCCACATCTGTGTGATACTCCATGTGCTTCACACTTAGGGAAATAAAATATACATATAAGAACAGCCCAGCAGGTGTGGTGGTTCATGCCAGTAATCTCAGCACTTTGGGAGGCTGAGGTGGGTGTATCACCCGAGGTCAGGAGTTCAAGATCAGCCTGACCAACATGGAGACACCTCATCTCTACTAAAAATACAAAAAAAAAAAAAAAAAAAAAAAAAAAAAAAAAAAAAAAAAAAAAAAAAAAAAATTAGCCGGTCATGGTGGTGCATGCCTATAATCCCAGTTACTCGGAGCATGAGGCAGGAGACTTGCTTGAACCCGGGAGGTAGGGGTTGCAGTGAGCCGAGATTGTACTATTGTGCTCCAGCCTGGACAACAAGAATAAACTCCGTCAGAAAAAAAAGAACAGCCCTAGGTAATCTAGGTAATTATCCACTGATAATTCATATGCAATCTCTCCAATCTAGGTAGGCAGGGACTCAATTTCAAAAATCAAGCCAACTACTTTTCGTGAAGGATAACAGATGAGATTTTTAACTGATGACTTTATAATGATACCCAAAGGATAATCCAAAAGGATTATTTAAGAATGGTCTGCAAGAAGCATAAAGTATTTATGCTAAAAAATGAATTTGTGCAAAACCACGCCTGTAATTAGTAAACCATTGGTGTTCCAGTTACCCAGAAGTGGCTCTGGAAAATTGTGTCTGCTCTGTTTCTGGCCCGGATTCTATTTTGATCTGTGAATCTTCTTGGCTAATCCACATCCAGTACTGCT
Organism: Plecturocebus donacophilus; assembly: GCA_004027715.1. Lineage (NCBI taxonomy): Eukaryota > Metazoa > Chordata > Mammalia > Primates > Pitheciidae > Plecturocebus > Plecturocebus donacophilus. The sequence goes on along the minus strand of PVKP010031404.1, from coordinate 10,884 downwards.
CTAAATAGATTTTTATTTTATTAGAATGCTCTGCTATCACCTGCAAGGGCTCGAAGTTCTAACACGGGCACCTAGAAAGGCTCTCACCCCTCAGATGAAAAACTGCATCCTACACATACTGGAAACAGCCCAAATTGGCCTTCTTCCCTGGTCTGGCCTCAGTGGCTGTGATTGTGTGTGTTTCCCTACCTTTTAGAAGAAAGAGACTAAGCAACTTCCAGGCTGTGATTATCCCTGGTACTCACGGTCAATTTGTTAGCTCTGTCTAAAAGTCTCAATAGTCAATAACTTTGTGATTAGTTCTTCTTTGTTCTACTAGGGCTGCCACATTTAGCTAAAAATTTAAATTTTATGCCCATAATCAAACTGAATGGCCTTTCACTTCTGTGTAGCTGTCCTTCCAGTTGCTTATTCTCCTCAAGAAACAGTTTCTAGGGAAAAAAAGGCAAATAACTCACCCTTTTCCAGTAGACAGAGGTGCTCTTCACTTGAGCATCTTCATGATTTAACTTTTTTATTGACCAGAAAGCATATATTCACAGCATCCAACCTAAGCATATGTGGTATTGGTTAATTTCTAGCTATCTGGAATTAACTTCATCGGCGATTTGGGGTGCAGGTTCTATACCTTCTCCATTTCTACTGGATACACAGAGCTTTTCAATCTTGTCAAGTTAAAATGAAATAAGCAGCACTGTTATATCTCTTGGATCTTTTACTTAGCAAGGGACCTGCAAATCTACTCAGCTCAGCGTCATCCAGAGTCAGCCTTAGTGGTGTCCGCAATACACAAGTTTACCAGTGGCTTCCAAAATGCTATTCCTCAACCTATATTAATCAGAACCATCTAGGAGCTTGTTAAAAATTCAGATTACAGACTCCAAACTCCAAAGTCTTGAGGCTTGACATTAAAAGTGTACATTTGTAATCAGTACCTCAAAAGATTCTAACGTATAAACTCATTTTTGCAACCACGAGGTTCACCATCAGACAGAAAAGCCCAGAAAGCAGTCACCTTCCGCTAAGTTATCTTACGCCATTCTTACAGCTACACAAAGTGACAACCATGTATTGACTTTCTAGAATGGCTCCAAATGCCAAATCTAAGTAAACATTATCATCTCTTGTCCACTGCCCTAAACCATATCTATAAGGCAATAAAGCATCAGTCATGCCAAATCAAAGGTACTTATTTTTTTCCCTTTTTTCTATTCAAACAACTGATTTGTTATTTTCTCCTTTTGTTCAAATAAAACCAATCATCCTTTAAATATGACCTGCAAGTCAACTTTACTCTGAGGCTTTTCTTATCTTCTTCTATACCTAAAGTGGTAGAACAAAGATTTTTTTGGTAAACATTACAAATCTTCACATGAAGAGCACATTCTCTTGAGTGGTTGAAATATATACTTTTCCAACTCCAATAGGGAGAGAATCTTGCAAGATCAATGACTTTCAATGGCTGGAAGACAGCTGGCAATCAAGAGATATCTGATGAACAACCTGGGGAAGAAACCAAACTCCTCTGTGGTCTTGAAAAATCTTTCAGAACTCAACACCACCTACCTCCTTAGTCTCTTCAACCACAAGGTGTGGCAGCTAACTCCTGTTCTTGGCTCAAAGGATATTCATTCCTCTTTTTCCATCTTTATTTAACTACAGTTTACCAAGTTCCTCTTCTCTTTGGAAGCCTTTTCAGAGAACTGTCAACAAAGATAGTCCTTCTTATCTTTGGAAAGAGTACTTTATCAAATCACTCATTTTGACACTTAAGGGCTACTGGGTAGCCTGTGGATGACCTAGTCCAGTTAACTACTTTCTAGATGAGGAAACTCATGTAGGAGCCTGAGGAACTTGTCCATGATCAGATCAGATAATTATTCAGAATAAAAAGATCAGAAACAGTCTCCCACCCTCTTGTACAGTATTCCTCTAAAGATTGCAGGCCTTTTGAAAACTTGGGCTTTAAATGAGAAATGGTTTTCAATCCCTTTACTAGGGGCTTACCCTCTTACGGAAGGCTGCCCTCCAGGTTACCTGCCTTACAATGCTCTGCACTAGACCCTGACATTCTGGAAAGATGTTTCCCCAAACCCTCATTAATTCCCAATAATTTAGCCCTAACCCTCAATGTGATTATATTTGGAGACAGAGGTTATAAGGAAGTAATAAGTCCATGCTTCATCCATGAAGTCTTTCTTCAGAAAATCCCTCTAAAGAATGTACTTTGGTCAATTCCCTTATCTCTAAAAGGGGGTTAGTATAGCTCCAGTTTAGGATGATTGAAACATAGTGTGAGAATATGACCAAATCCGGACAACAAAGATGTACAGAAAAGCAGCCCAGATTTGTAGTTAAGGGTAGAAGGAGGAGGAGGAGGAAGAGGAGGAGGAGGAGGAAGAAGAAGAAGAGGAGGAGGAAGAGGAGGAGGAGGAGGAGGTCATGAATAAAAAGAAGGTCCCAGACATTTTGAAGGCAATTCCAAAAGAATTTCCACAAAAGTTGTGGCAGCCTTACGGTTATCCACAGACTGTACTTTTCAAAGATTCATTTGCATAAAAGTCTCTATATTTGTTCACTTAAAAAAAGGGGAATCATACTTCAGAATTATACAGACTCTTTTGTGTAAGTATACTGCCCAGCAAAACTGACACAGTGTTGAATGTGTAGCAAAATGAGTAATTTATTGATTGAAATAAGAACCTAAAACATCCTGGAAAGAAACAGATGTATGAGTAGGGTTGTAAGTCTTCTGCTATAAGACACAAATGAAAATCTCCTTAGGGATACTGCTCTACCTGTAATTTATTTCTACATTACTCTTGTGTGTAATATTATTTTTGGCATGTTAATGTATTGTCAAAGAATTCCAATCTAGTGACATGACAAAAGCTGTATTTCATTTTGGAATGTTAAAAGTGTGAAAATCAATTGAATTATATATCAATGACATGCAATAAGAGTAACTAGTATATTCTGGGTAATGTCACTTTTCTGGAATGATTAGCAGCCTAGAGCTATTAGATTAATTGCTAGAGTTTTATTCTTACTATTATAATCAGCTGGATTTGCTAACATGAGATAAAAACTCAAAGCTCTCTTTTTTTACCCCCCAAAAGAAAGAGAACTTGCCAGAATCTGCAGAATTTAGATTATTAACTTCTTTTCTTGGCATTTGACTGAACCCATAAGTTTATGCTGGCAAATAAAATAAGCCCTGAAAGTTGAAGTCACTCTTTGATCTAGTAAATAAACCTGCAGAAAATTCAGACTCAATTACTCTTTATGACATTTCTAGTATTGTAACAAGATGGTGACAAATACTGCTTTCCCACTGAAAATACATGATGTATTCCATGAGTATGCTTCAAAAATCAATGAGCTGCTTACAAATAAACAAAACCATATTGACATTTTTACATTTGTCTCTTCATTCATTGCAGTGATCACATGTTGAGTGCAAGGACTGAATAGGACTCTGTGTACTGTATTGCTTTAGGTGCTATAGTGAATGCAAAGCGACTTAACCTGGGAAGTGCATAGATTCTGGTACAAAACTGTCATACATAGTTGTACAGGTCGTTCACTGAACAAGACTATCCAACTGCAGGGGAAAGTGGGGTCTAAAGCCCAACGTACATTTCTTCTACCAAGATCAAGGCCCTGACACAGGGCCACGACAATCCAAGAGTAGTAGCAGCAGTAGCAGGAGTAGGAAGGACTAAGCGCTAATATTTATTGCGTGATTCCTATGTCCCAGCCATGGTATGTGTGTTTCACATATTTGCTTATCTAATCCACATGACAAGCTGATGTTGTAGGTACTATTACTACTTGCATTTTACATATGAGAAAATCAAGGACAGAGAACAATAATTAATTTGCCTGAAGTCAAACAGCTAATATGTGACAGTATATTTATTCACTGAGTAATACTGTACTCTGTTCCCTAAAAAGTCAGATAAAATGGCATGACACAGTATAAGCGACATGAAGGAATGCAATCAAAATGCTGGGGGGAGGTAGAAGGGAGAAGAAAATGATGCTTCTGCAGAACCTTGTGGAATGTGCAAAACTGTGAACGGCAGGAAGGGCTTTGGGGCAGGGTAACTTGTGTGGAAAAAAGCACAGCAGCTAGATTCTTAGGACAGCGAAGGAACATTGAGGAAAGAGCTTGGGGACCAACCCTAAAATACAGTGTAAACTCCTCTCACTGAGGTTAGAGCTTTTATACAGGGCCCCAGTAACTCGGAGTAGTCACAGGAGCAGCAGTCGTAGACGTAAGAGCTAATATTTAAAAGCCAACAGTGGTCTCAGAGTAGGAGTGATCACAGAAGCAACACTCCGATTTAGGAAGACTTGTAATCCCCTGATACAATGAAGGCTGAAGGGTGTGGAGGAGGGGAGCCGACAGAAGAAGGGAGATGTGTTGGTACCACTCATTTATTGGCACTTGGCCCTTGTGCATCTTTACAAGCCAATTTTCTTTTCTCTTTTCTTTCTTTCTTTCTTTCTTTTTTTTTTTTTTTTTTGAGATGGAGTCACTCTGTTGCCTAGGCTGGAGTACAGTACCACAACCTTGGCTCACTGCAACCTCTACCTCCTGAATTCAAGCAATCCTCTCACCACAGCCTCCAGAGTAGCTGGAAATCTGGAATTTCAAGCGTGCACTACCATGTCCAGCTTTTTTTTTTTTTTTTTTTTTTTTTTTTTTTTTTTTTTTTTTTTTTTTTTTTTTTTTTTTTTTTTTTTTTTTTTTTTTTGTATTTTTGGTAGAGATAGGGTTTCACTCTGTTGGCCAGGCTGGTCTTGAACTCCTGACCTCAAGTCATCCGCCCACCTCATCCTCCCAAAGTGCTGGGATTACAGGTTAGAACCACTGTGCCCTGCCCAGTTTTCTTATTTAGTTCAATGAATTCTCTCCATTCAAAGCAAAATATCCAGCTGCTGCTCTTGTGATTACTCAAATTTCCATGCACAAAACAAAACTTAGGAACACCCAACTAGTGTTGCACTGTAGCCAGTGAGTCAAAGCATGTCCTCAGTTGTCATACCATCTGACAGAAGCAAACAGGATTGCTCTATCACGTAAATAATCTGGCCAATATGACTTCAATGATCAAATATGCCAGTTTTGATCAACTAATTTTTCCCCTCTTTTTGTACTGATACAACCTTTTTAAAATGATGAATACACCACAACACCTGTACCAAGTCATGCTCTGCACAGAAGTGGAAACATAGTAAGAAAACTTTCATTGCTTGTGAAGGGCAATCACTGTTAAATTGTAATAACCTCAGAATTATAAGAGACCAGGAGTGATTCCCACCCCTGCATATGGATAACCAGCCAGGGGTAACAGTTGAAGCTTCTTTTATTAAGGACTCCCTTTTATTAAGGACTCATCTTTCTATAACATAGACATTAATGCTTATCTTTTTTTTGAGATGGAGTTTCACTCTTGTCGCCCAGACTAGAGTGCAGTGGCGAGATCTCGGCTCACTGCGACCTCCGTCTCCCAGGTTCAAGCGATTCTCCTGCCTCAGCTTCCCAAGTACCTGGGATTACAGGCGCCTGCCACCACGTCCAGCTAATTTTTGTATTTTTGGTAAAGACAGGGTTTCACCATGTTGGAGAAGCTGGTCTTGAACTCCTGACTTCAGGCGATCCGCCCACCTCGGCCTCCCAAAGTGGTGGGATTACAGGCGTGAGCCACTGCGCCCAGCCCTACTGCTTATCTTTGATGGGACGGCTGTCCAGGCATATCGCGACTTCACTGACAAAGGCAACAGAGAGAGATGGGAAAAAGAACTGGAATTTGGGGGATTACATTAAAAGAAACTGATATTGGGCAAAGTCAGTGTCCAAAATGTTGTGGAGAACAACATTTTATTTTTTTTTGTGCAGGGTGGGGGAGTGCAGGGACAGGGACTTACTCTGTCTTCCAGGCTGGAGTGCAGTGACACAGTCATACTCACTGCAACCTCAAACTCCTGGGTTCAGGCAAGCCTCCTGCCTTAGCCTCCTGAGTAGCAGGGACTACAGGTATGCACTACCACGCATCACTAATTACTTTTTTATTTGCAGTAGAGACGAGGTCTCACTATGTTGCTCATGGTGGTCTTGAACTCCTGGATATAAGCAATCATCAGATCTCAGCCTCTCAAAGTGCTGGGCTGTAATGGCATAAGCCGCCTTGCCTGGACTGAGAACTAAGGCTTGATGTGAGATGACATCAGACACTCAGGACTTCTAGGCAGAGGGCAGAGAACAGAAGCAGCTAGGGGGTCCCCTAAGAAAGCACCATATTAGAGTCAGATTAGTAAGCCAAATTCAAGCTCCTGGTGATTCAACAAGATTCTGTGGGATTGAGAAATAGGGTGTAGTACCCTAAGGGAAGGGAACGGCAAGAGCTCATTCATAGAAGATTTCAGAGTTACAGCTGAAGGTGCCAGTCCTAATGGGGAACTGGAATGTTGAGCCGGAGAGGCACACAGAAGTAGCTGCAGTTTTTGGGCCAATAAAGTGTGTGGGAAGCTGTAACTCCACAGGCATGTAGATGACAGTGCTCATCCCAAGCAAAACAGAAATGCAATCTAAAACAGCAAATGAATGCTTTACCCAGTGAGGTGGTTGATTCTGACATTACCAACAAATCACTGTCCTTGGTCTGTACTAGCGGTAGAGAGGAAAAGGCGAACACCACCATCCAAACAGGGTAAATACTCTTTATACTTTGTACATTGCATTTATACTTTGTACACTGTATTTATACTTTGTACATTGCATGTACAGCAATGAGAAAGGGAATAGGCACTCAGAGGTTACCAAATGTGATTTTAGGCTTTGTATGTGACAACATTTCTTTCTCTGCATTTATCTACAATAAACAGTATTTGTTTCATAAATAAAATAAATAGAAAAAAATTTAAAAAATAATATGATTTTACATTCTTAATGCTGAAGGAAAGAGTTACAAAAAGCAGAATGAATGCTTTACTTTCAAGAAAATACAGCCCTGGTTTCACTGTCCCTGGAAAGTCTATTCTGTTTCTAAATGACAAGGTCCTCCAGATCAGAGCCAGGGTGTTCAGGAGTCTTTCACTGAGAAGGGAGAGGCAAAAGGACTAGGAAAAGATGGGAAAGAAAGAGTGAAGCATTTTCTACAATCTCTGCAAACGATTGGAAAAATAACTTGCAAAAAAATGTAATTTGTTTTAAAAAGAAGGTGCAAAACTTAAGGGGATAATTATTCATAATAGTCCATGGTATATAAGTAACAGCTGGGAGAAAAGTTTATGGACTGCTATTACAGGTATTTAGATGACCCACTTTCAAGGTGATACAGCTCAGGAGTCTAACAAGATGAATTTCAAGGTCACAGAAACAATTGATTACACAGCAATCAATGCACTGAACTCATAAAGAAAGGGAATTAGGCAACTCTACAGGGATTTGAACTCCTGGCTCTGTATGGGGAAATATTTTAAAGTCCATACTTCATTCATGAAGTCATTTTCCTTTCCAGTTGGTAAAACCCTAAAGGCATTCTATAAAATTGTAAGATAACAGTGTCCAAGCCATTATATAAAAACAATCAGTCTCATCATGCTCACTTTAACTATGCCTTTTTGAAAGGGAGTTTTTCTTTGGGTTTCAAAAGCAATGATGTTCCTGACATAGTGGGAAGGAAAACTTGCAGTAGAGTTAGAGGCGATAATTTGCATCAGGAGACTAAAATATATAACCCTTTATATGAAAGGGTAGCTGCCGACAGATGTCACAGGTAGCTAAAGAATCCTACAATTGTTTAAAACAAGCGTTAAAATTAATTGATTTTTTAGAATGAAAAGAAAGGCTTTGATGGCAAAAAAATCTTGAGAAAGTAAATCTTAAAGAAGTTTTCTCACATGCAAGTGCTAATGAGTAAAACTATCTCCACTTTGGAGTTCATTTCATTAATGAGTATTGCATGGAAATTAACATATAATGATCCTACATGTATTCTCTTTCTCATAATATTTGCTTCAAGCTCAGGTAAAGCTTTTTTAAAAAAATGCCTATTTTTCAACTTGGCAATTATTTGAAAATAATTAAGGCTACATTTTAAAAGGCTACATAAAGTATGAATATACAGTGCATTGCATATTAATAACTAGTTTGGTCAAGGATATTAAGGGCAGCATTATTAAAAGCATCAAACTGAAAACATCTTAAATGTCCAGCAATAGAGGATGCTGAAGAAATTGTGGTACATTCAAGCATCAGAAAACTCTGTAGCCATTAAAAATAATGTTACAAAGTTATATTTATCGATCTGAGTAGATTTTATGATCATGCTGCATGATCATTAACTCATTTTGTGGTGTGTGTATATGTGTACATTAAAGAAAGTCTGGAAGCATAAAAAGAAAAATGATAAGTGTGGCTCTCATTATGTGGTAAGATTATAGAAGATTTTGCCTATCTTTATATTTGCCTGTATTCCACATTTTTATACATACAAAATTAGTTTGTGATTTTTTTACTAAACCCAATAACCTTATGATTAATAAGTTCCCTTCAACATGGCTTTAAGCCTCATTTAGATACATCACGTTGTGGAGTTAGGGCTTCAACATAAACATTTTGGAGGGGGGTATACAATTCATTCCCTCCACATTTATGTATTTCTTCTTGTTTCATAAAAGACTGTGAAGAGGCCAGGCATGATGGTTCACTCCTGTAATCTTACCACTTTGGGAGGCCAAGGCAGGCAGATCATTTGAGGTCAGGAGTTTGAGACCAGCCTTGCCAACATGGCAAAACTCTGTCTCTGCTAAAAATACAGAAATTAGCTGACAAGGCTTTCTATGCTATACTAGCAGCTATGCACACAATAAAACCACGGTACAATTAATGAGAAATCTATGTTAAAGTCTAGCAAAATATTAATCAGCTAAAATAGATAGATGATTGTTAGATATATGGCCTCCATTTCACAAACAAGGAATACAAGGGCTTAGAAGAATAAAGTGATTTCTGCAAGATTCATGAATCCAGAAAAGTCCTGGTCATGGGGGTGGAAGCTTTAGGATACCACGTGTCTTCATCTGTTGGGCTGCTGTAACAAAATGCCATAAACTACGTAACTTATAAATAACAGAAATTTATTTTTCACAGTTTTGGAGGCTGGAAAGATCAAAGCAAAGTCAGTGTCTGATGAAGGCTCGATTTCTGGTTCCTAGACAGTGCCTTCTTTCTATATCCTCACACGGTAAAGGGGACTGCCTAGCTCTCTGAGGTCCCTTTTATAAGGACGTTAATCATATTCAGGAGGGCTCTACTCTCATGACCTAATTGCCAACCAAAGGCCCTACTTCCTAATACCACCACCTTGGGGGTTAGGATTTCAACATATATAAATTTGAAGGGGGCATAAATATTCAGATCATAGTACCAAGCTACACTGTCAGCACAGAAACCCACACAGGTATTAACACAGAAACCTTGATACAAAGGCTAAGTCTTAAAGATCTGACACATGTTCACAGCCTTTAATTTTTTATTTCTTTACTTTTTTTGAGATGGAGGCTTGCTCTGTCACCCAGGCTGTAGTGCAGTGGTGTTTATCTCAGCTCACTGCAACCTCCACCTCCTGGTTCAAGCAATTCTCCTGCCTCAGTTTCCCGAGGAGCTAGGACTACAGGTGTGCACCACCATGCCCTGCTAATTTTTGTATTTTTAGCAGAGACAGGGTTTCACCATGTTGGCCAGGCTGGTCTCAAACTCCTGACCTCAGGTGATCTGCCTGCCTTGACCTCCCAAAGTGATGGGATCACAGGATTGAACCACCACACCTGGCCTGTTCACAGCCTTTTACGAAACAAGAAGAAATATATGATTGTGGGGGGAATGAATTGCATCCCCCTCTCCAAAATGTTTATGTTGAAGCCCTAACCCTACAATGTGACTATATTTAGAGGCAGAGCCTATAAAAATTTAATAAAAACTACATGAAATCATAAAGATGAGGTCTAATTCTGATAGGGCTAGTGCCCTTACAAGAAAAGAAAGAGATCCCAGAGATTGCTCTCTCAACTCTACCCTAAAGAAAACAGACATGAAGATAGAGTGAGAAGGCAGCCTGCTGTAAGCCATGAAAGAGGCCTCACTGAAAACCAACCCTGCTGACCCCTTGATCATGAACTTTCAGTCTTCAGAACTGTGAGAAAATAAATTGATGTTGTTTAAGCCCTGCAATCTGTAGTACTGTATTTTTTGTTATGCCAGGCTGAGCTGACTGATAAGTCTCCCAAAGCGTATCAATCTAAAGCCTCTCAAAACTTGCTTTTCTACAAAGTCAAATTCAGAATTGCAAAGCAAATAAAAACATGATCACCTTCCTTTCCTGGACCAGTGCTCTCACTCATTTATGTATTCTACTTTCAGCAAGTGTAAATTAGGCTGACCCTCTATCCTGCCATGTCAAACCACCATCCCTTAAAAACTACCTTTTTCTCAGCCAGGTGCGGTGGCTCATGCCTGTAATCCTAGCATTTTGGGAGGCCACAGTGGGCAGATCACGAGGTCAAGAGTTTGAGACCAGCCTGATCAACACAGTGAAACCTCGTCTCTACTAAAAATACAAAAATTGGCTGGGCGGACTTGGTAGCATATGCCTGTAATTCCAGCTACCCAGGAGGCTGAGGCAGGAGAATTTCCTGAACCCAGGAGGCGGAGGTTGCTCTGTCTCAAAAAAATTACCTCCTCCTCAAGGACTTTCTAAAACTAAGAATGGAATAACCACGCACCAACAGATGAAGCCTAAAACTTAGACGTTACTTACAGCTTTCCCTTTTACTCATCCCCTAAGCCCCAATGGCCACTGCATCCATTGGTGG